>OY856411.1:630642990-630772990 GCA_963693085.1 Alisma plantago-aquatica
CCAAAGTAGCAAGATCATGGTGTAGAATTTTATAGAGACACATACTCCATTTTGGTACATGAATTCCAGCCCATACCTGATCGATATGTCTGTCTTTTAGCTCTCTGGCTCTTGTTAATTCCCATCGATTGATCTTTGTATCTTTGAGCTTCCATCTTCCATTCACATATGTATCAAACAAATGTTTAATATGCTACCACATCTCAGTCATAACATTTATTGTGTGTGGGTATCCCTCTCTCGTATTTGGTATAAAATCAAGCCCCCGTGGATATCTTTCCTGCATCCATTTCCCCCAAGTGGAGGTGCCTCCTTGATATGATATGATTCGTCTCATTGTCCCCCATTCACCTATATATTTTGGTGCTTTCAGATCCAGTCCTCCTTCATCTTTAGGTAGTGACATGCGTGCATATTTCATCGGATGATATGTGTTATCCCAAATGAAGTTTGTCATCATCATTTCCATCCTTCCAAGGACTGACCCGGGTATCTCCCCTTGCTGCACCCAGAAGACAAGTAGCCCTTCCACTGCCTCCTTTAGGAGAGTAGCTCTTCCAGCCATAGAAGTCTTTTGCATAGGCCATCTGTTAATCATCTCTATCATTTTGTCCATGCATTCAGCAAAATCTTTGACTTGCAGGTTGCCGTCAGCCAGTGGGAAGCCAAGATATTTTGTAGGAAACCTCCCCAGTTCCACTCCCATTTCCTCTTTGATACATTCTGACATTGTGTGGCAGTTCTTTGATAGGAAGAGATGAGTCTTGTTAGCATTTATTTGCAGCCCCGTTTTCTTCCCAAACTCCTTAAGGAGTTCTTTAAGATTTCCCAATGTGTGTTGTTCAGCTTCTACAAAAATTAACACATCATCAGCAAAGATCAAATGTGTCATCACCTTGGTGCCATGCACTATGTACGGTTTGATCTCCTTCCTCCTTTCTGCCTTTTGTAATGTTTGGGTGAAGTACTTCATTTGTGAAAATTTCAGATTGAATATACAACTAAATGAGGAACCACGAAGTATGGTATCCAGCTTCAGGAAGAGTGATAAAAGAAGAATCTTATTTGCTACACTATGTTACCATATATGGGAGGAAAGGAATGCACGTAAGCATGGGAATCTGACTACTAGTCCTGCTATTATTGCTGTAAAAATTTGTAAATGTGTTAAACGTAAGTTGCGCATTAGATAGTTGTGTGAGTTGTAACTCCTAATATGGATGTATGGCGTTGGGCCTACATGTAACTCTTGACCTCCTATATTTTTAGGGGGGGTGTCAGAATATATTAACCTTATATATATAGGGATTAGTGTTGAGAAAGACATTTTGCAAGTGAAATTTTTTAATATTAAGAATAGGATAAATTCGAGATTTGGACTTAGGCACTTTGTAGAGCATTATTTCCGCAAGTTGCACCACTAGAAGGACACATTGCTCTTCCATGTTGCACCCTGGTGGAATTCATTTTTCTGCTAGGGTGTCCCTAGGAAGGAACAAGGGATTTCCTTATCTAAGACTCTGACATTTTGGAAGATCATGAGTGTATCTCAAATCAAAATTTCCTTTTTTATTGTGAGATTGAGTCATTGAGGAATAAAATTCCAATTAAAAATGGAAAATATGGAGAGATGAAAAGTTTATACACAAGTATTCCCTTTCCTTTCTTTGTCAAAGTGGATATGAAATTGGGATAAATATCTTATCAATTAATATAATGGTGTCGATTTACAAAGAGATACTAAATTCAATTAAATTTCCAATTGAAGTTTGATTGAAATGTTTCATTCATAAGGAATTTTATTGAGAAATTTATGGAAAAGAGTTTGTAGAGATCTTATATAAATGCCAAAATGTGCTTGTATTCCAATAAATGATTTTCTATCCATGAAACCTCTACAAGTTTCATGGGTGACTGGGATGGATTAAGTAGTTGGAAATATATGGGAAAATATGTAAAAATAAATAAATTCTATTGTTAGTGACCAAATGACCAAAAATGTGTTGTTAGTAGTATCCCCTCTCAAGCATAGGTTTGAGTTACAAGTGAGAACTACATACTTGAGCCAAGTCAGACCCCATTTTTGGTCATGAAGGGCTAAAAAGGTGAGACTTGTCAGGAAATATTTTATTGAATTAAGAGTCTATGTATGAAATATTGTTGGATAGATTGATTTTGAAAATATTATCACTTCTCTCTAAGATCATGTAATTAGATTCCTAATAGAATTCAGTCAAATGTACAGATCCTATGGATGGCCATACTTAGAGAAAGACTCATAACCGTAAAATAGTAAATGTGGGAGTCACCTATGCAGAATTGGCTTTTTGAAATGTAATTTGCCTACTCAAGATATGGATTAAGATGGAATGTGAGATGCCAACGTGGGGTAGGGACATAAAATGAACTAAGGCAACTAATAGTTGTGGGTTTTAATGTGAGATGGTATATCTAAGAAAGATAGGTCTTGTATGTAGTAATTTTCCTACTCATGGTAAGTCCTTGAATGTAATAAAGGGAAATGTGAAAGTTTGTTTGGCCGGGTAGGGCTTGAATGTTGAATTGAGATGCACGCTTTTCTTATTCCCTATAGGTCTTGAATTGTAAGTAAGAATGGGTTTTCCTACTTGGGATAGGGCTTTATGCAAATGAGCTGCTTATATTGGATACAATTTTATGCATAATTAGGCATCTATGTGGGATAGGGCTTCATGCATGTAGGAGGTTCAGTAGGCCATGATTCATGGCCCAAATGAATTTCCTACCATATGTGGGGTTTTCAAATGTAAGGTGCATATATGGGATATGCATTAAACATGAAGTTTTTGTTCTAATTTTGTGAAATAACCGGACTCTGCCCTCCTAAAACCATGTGAATCTGAGAGGATGAACCCTGATGCAGTCATACATAGGTAATATCATAGTGAAAATGTGGAAGCATAAAATGCTTAATATACATGAACAAACTACTACAGGATACACCTAAGACATCCTCAACACACAACGTGCGTAAAATTATTACAAATTACAATTACATATTGAAACTAAAATTATACAAAATTGAACATGTATACTAACTAGGATCTTATATAAAAGGTTAAAATATAACACTTACTCACAAGTCATGTATTCTCCCATGCTATTTCTAAACCTAAAACATGCAAAAAAACATGTGTATCAACACACAATTTGTTGTTACATTGGCATAAAGATATATATATATAAGATTTTCATAACTAGAAAAGTTCTGTAGAATTAAAGAAATAAGAGAAATAATAAATAGCTATGTAGAAAAATTAAATCACACACTTTAGTTATTTTACTCATTACACTAAGCAATCATCATTATAAGGCATTTGACCAGCTTCCCGTCATAAGGGTTCTGTGAGGAACTCAAGGCAAAAATTCAAGACCTAACCTTGTTTCAACGTGAGGGACCACAAGGCTATAAGCCAAGAGCTAACCCTATTTCAAGTGTTGCATAATGGATAAGTATATTGTAACGACCCTACTTCCCGGTAATCCCCCAATCAAGGGAAACCAAGAGGTCGGAGGCATTATCCCAAAATTCAGGAACAATGGTTTAACAATTTAATCAGAAATAATTATCAAATTCTATGAAAACTAAACTTGAATGCTAGTATAAAATAAAACTTTTGCATACCTTTTAAAAATAGGATATAAAACTTCTATCCACAGTAGAAATCTAACTATCTAATCCTCCTTTGGATCGCTTAAATTCATCTTCACAGATTTCGATTTACTATTTGTCCTTCTCATATAATACCTAAAACGCCAAAAAAACAAAATTTCGGTCAGTATATTGTTATACTAGTATGTGGGGAACAATAAAAATTTTCACAAATAGTTTCTAATTATCACAAATAAGTTACTAACAATCCAAATTACATTTTTAATGTGACATTCTCAACCGCTTTTGCCCTAAACCCTGGATTACCCTCTCCTAGGGTTTAGTCCTTGCAAGGGACATTTCTCCATCCTGAGCTTGGTGCCCAATGGTCTTCCCTCCAGGGCTCTGCCAACTCAGAGCTTCCCTCAGGGGCTTGGTCTTGCAACTTACATCAGGGTGGCATGTAGGTTCGAGAATACATATACATAATGAATTTTGGTACTCATAGAGACTTTATAGGATTGCATAATTAAACATCCAACAGTTTAGGTTGCAATCACTTGATTAAAAACATCTGAGAAATGTCATGAAACTAAAGACAATTATTCATAATTAACCATATACATGTCCAGTCGAATCAACAAGCTAATAGTAATCCAAGCAAGAAAGTACCTAGGCAAGCTATTCAATCCACATATACAAGCAAGAACCATGAAAAGTAATCAAATTACCATTCATTTTCTCAGATTATATTCATTTGAACTCACTTCCAAGGGTTTTCTACTTCCTTTTAGGGTTTCATTAGGGTTCATCTTCATTATTGACACCATAAACCCTAAAACAGAAAATCTAATCTCAAACCCTAGCTAGCTTGTAAATTTCTTCCTAACAGGCTTAGGTTTGACACACAACAACATTATTCCAAAGAATCTCAAATTAATCATGTTAGTCACCCTTTGAACCCTAGATTAGGGTTTCTATATGCATTATCATTAATTTATGGGTAAAACCCTAAAACAAGCAATTCATTATCTAATATCAGGTTCAATTCTTACTTTGCCTCTCAATAGGTTATTATAACTCAAAAGAACCTAATTAAGACATTTAATATGATTTCCAATCATAATTAGTGTTTTATCATGATTTAATGCACAAACATGGGTAGCTTAATACACCTTTATAATTACGATCAGATTTAGGCTATAAAACTATTTTTATTGGATTCCTTGTGTTACTTTGATCAATTTTCATATATTACATGTATTAATTCGAGCTACCATTTATTTTCTAAGAATTTTGTAAAATAAAGATATATGAGCCAATAGGAAGTTGCCACATTAGCACTTACTTTTTTTGGTCGGACAAGTTAGGTAAAGGACTCTTGCGCCCCTACTTCTTGTGTGTAGGGGTAAATGGGTCATTTGACTCTATTCCCTTCTGTGCGCTCGCGTCTCCATCCTCACAGTGTTGTGTCATGTGTCGTCGTCTCCAGGAGACAAGTTGCTCCCCCTAATACACCAGCCCTCCTTTCTCTGATGTCTCTCTCTCCTCCAGGGAAACCATCCATGTAAGCTCTAGGTGGTATCATTCCCCTCCATCAAGCATGATCGACTCCTTTGGGCCCTCCGGGGTGGCCAGCACAGGACCTGTGGCCGCAGCTCCCTGGAAGCAGTCTGCCCGGGTTCCTTGTCATGTGGGTGGTCTTCGCTTCCTACCCAAAGAGAAATGGTGATCGCAAACTTTTAAGGATGATAGCAACACCAAGAAAGATGGAGAAGGCTCGCTGAAGGTTGTCTCTGGTCATGTGCTATGCGACGATCTGTTGTGACCAAGTTGTAGGTCTGCCCAGAGCTACTCAATGTTGAACGAACTGAAGAATCTGAGGCACACTGATTTGCATGGTTCCATCTTGGACCACTATGGATAGGTCCATGTATTATGGTGGCAAGAGCCTGACCTGGGGTTCCCATATATATACACACCTAAGGAAACCCTAGGGGTCATCCTTGAAGAGATGAAGAGAGGCCACAAACCTAGACCTATTCACTCTCGATCGCTAGACACACATAGGAGGGAGATACATATTTGTATTTCATGATTCACAAAAAAAAGGAAGATGCCCAAGGGCATTAATCACCATGCCTTATTCTCTAAAAGCATGTCCTTGTATATAGATTCTGTAAAACCCATTAGATATCCCCTATTCCTTTCTATTTTGGAATTGGCAACCAAAAATTATAAAGGGAAGCCCATCTCTCTATGGCACACATTGGATAATGTATTTCTCAAATTGATTATAGAAACACATTAATCTTTTCTCACTCATAATCAAATTGTGGGGTTCCATTGGAATATCTTTACATATCCCAAAACTTGCTCCTTTTAAACATTTATTTAAAATAATGTTATTATCTTGTAGAATCTCCTTGTTTGGTGTCCCAACCATTAATTTTCCAATCTTGGCTATATATTTACTCTTTTAATTATTTCATCACACCATGCATCTTATTTTCCTTCGGAAAACATTTGTCATATCAAAGTACATTACTATATGAATTCCTTTTATTTATTTAACTTGTGCCTCAAGCACCCCCGCCATACAGAAGATTAACACTATTATTCCACCAATAATATTATTGAAGAAAATAATCAATTCATTACTTTTCTTTATTTGGATTCCTTTTACCATTAGAAACCATGTGGACTTGAATCTCATCCATGATGATTCCATTATTCATCTTTCCCCATATTTCTCATATTTTTATCATTATCTCATATTTCCTTCTTAATATTGCATTATTTGATTTCTTCTTTTTCTTTTAATCATGGTGGACTCATTAATATATTGTGATCCACGAAATCACATGCAAAAAGGAAATATTGCAAAGGAAATCCTTTTAATACATATAATTCACACCATTCCCATAATCATACATTTATTGGGGAAATTGCATTTTCACCATATGAACCCAAAAGTTGGGGTTGTTACATCCTTCTCCTCTTAAAAATTCCACCAAACATACAAACAAATAGGATAAGAATTTCTCATGTCCATCATCAGCTCCCATGTGGCTACATCCTCTCCATGGTTCTTCCAAAGAACCTTCATCATCTTATATTCTTACATCTGAGTTATCTCTCACCTTGGTATCTTGTACCCTCGTAGGTGACTCAGGATATTTTGGCCTCCCTAGAATCCCAATAGGTTCATGGCTCAGCACATGGTTTGGGTACATCACATAGTGCTCTAGATCAGACTCATGGAACACATCATACATTATGTTATCCTGAGGGGTAAGGCTAAACATAAACATCTTCACCAACCCATATCAAATGGACCCATGTATTGGGGACTCATCTTTCTTAGCTATAGCTCAGAGGGGTCAGGTTTTCATAACACATATTCTCCCACAGTGAACTACATGTCAGTCTTCTTTGCATCAGCTCATGACTCATGTCGCCCCTGGGCTTTCTCAGCCATCGCACAATCAAAGTGACTTCATATGCACACATTGTGGTCTCTCTGACCTTCACAAGGTCCTTTCACTAACATCATCCTAATGAAGCAGTGACCGTCATGACCTCTCTTACAGAGCTTCTTACATCCTGATACTGGCTATGGTGGCTATCGTCACAAGCAAACTCTCTTATGGAAGGAACTGCTCCCTAATATCACCCTGAATGAGAACACACGCTCTCATCAGACCCTCTTGTCTAGACCTTGCTCTCTTGACTATCTATAAGTCAGGGATGATAAGCTATATTCACTCCAAACTAACATTGAGTTCTTCATGTACCTACTTCCACCACATAGATGTGAAGTTGAGTTCATGCTCCAGATAATGAACTTAGATCATGATGTAGATGAACTATCTCTCTCTCATATATAGTTCAATCAGATCTGTCACATTGACAGTGCTCTCTCTCTTAGGAAAGGGATTAGTTCATCTTGGTAAGGTGATATACCATAACCCATATTGCATCCTGAGCTCTCTTGGTCCAGGAGAGACTCACCTCGACGTCTATGGTGAGCTACTCTTATTCCCTCTTGGGGACTCTTCACTATCCATAGCAACTCAATGGGTTACTAGTGTCACCTCCTGGCATGCATGGCGACGAGCCACATGCACTCTATATGCTTCTCAAGAACACGTTTATTATCTAAGTAGTACCACGGTATATGTCAGACTTATAATCATGATCTTCTGCATGTCATGATTCCTCAAGGTCGACTCCTCAGAAACCCTAAAACACTCTAGTTGTGGGTTCCATCCCCTTCCTTTCCACAGAGGTGTATCTGAGGTTCTTACAACCATCCTTCTATCTCATCAACCTCTATCTAGCTAACTGAGCAACCACCTTGACCAACACGGTTGATTGTATCTGGTTGTTAGCCATGCATGGTCTCATCTTCTAACAAACTTAGGGTTTTCCTAACAGCCTCTCTTAAACAAGATAGCTATAGACCTGAGTTGTACCAGACGAAGGGTATTGGTTACCACATAAGCTTCCTTATCGGTGATGACATAAACCTTCATATACTCCACTCATTATCCACATCTCGGATTTAGGTCTAACTGAGTCAGAGAAACTTTGAGGTCATCATCTTGGTTATCAAACTCAAACTTATATAACTCATTATTTCCATACTACTCTTGATAGGAACATCCTCATATGATGACTACCTTAGTTCTCTTCATGTTTACAAACCATCTAACAAAAGGTATGATACTTACTCAATCCTCAAACATCATGGCAATGTTTCAAATCACATCATCTTTATCCTTAGTGTATGGCATGTGTATTTGCCTATCTCTCACCCCCATAACAAAAGGAAATAAGCATTTGGCTACAGTCCAAATACATAGTTCATCCCATTCCAGGAGTAGAGATGGTGCATCACACATCGTCAGTACACTTTCCAATTTAAGTTGAAACGTGCATCACATGTTACCACATCATGAATATCTCTAATCTATCTTTACATCCATGTAAAAGCCATTCCCAAACACTCTTGGGTCTTCACATTACTCATATACACAATCCTTAGTCATCTCCTCAAGGTCTGTAGGGTTCCGATACTTTTGGGGTCATCCCTCTTCCCTTATGCATCCAGGGAGTGCCCACATCATTTTCCCTTTGGGTCCCATAAACTCATGAAGGTGATCAATCTCCTAGGCCATGGTCCTTGGACAAAGATAGTTGTTACCTCTCAACCCTATGGTCTTGTGCATCTAGGAACCAGAGAAATCCTACTCCCATCGGTCTTATTCCTACCTGACCTTGGTATTGACTTAGGATTCTATCTTGGTACAACTCAAACTTGAATCCTTACCCAAAACTCCATCATCTCTCTAGGCATGCACGTCCAAACTTACATCCTTTCCTAGGGATCATGGAGACCTACCTAACTTGGTCTGGCCCCATATAGGTTACCTCCATGTCAACATAACCTCATGCCCCATAGAGATGGTCACACATGGTTATATGGATTCGTCCTCATTCTATGTTCTCTCCACTTGGATTATAAAACTCTTATAAGAGAGACCTCTATAGGTTACCTTGAACTTAAACAAAAGTTGATACTCACCCTACAGAAGGGTCCCTCCCTAGGATGGGAGACAACTATATCTTGATAGTAGAACAAACATCTTTTCTTCAAAGGTTTACATCATCATGTGCATGCTTAGCCCTACCATGCTACTCATACACATAACTAGCAAAAGACAACCCACTAAGCCACTCTGAGTTCCTTGGTATGTCATACTTGTTCCTTATTCCTCGAAACTGGCCAATCTCATACATATATCACCAACATGTGTGAGGGGTTCATAAAACATATATCTTAGTCCAAGGGGTTTCCTTTTCCTCTAAACATGAGGGGGTGCCATGCTCAAATCCGTAGGAACTCAACCATCTTCGGGAATATCAGGTGCACAGGTACTACTACTTCCCCTCTTAGGTCTAGGAACCTTGGTTCACTTCTTATGCATCAACTGTCTACCTGCATGCCCAACGAACCAAACATGTACAAAGTATAGCATGCACTTCCTACTATTTTTTCACATGAACAACACCTTAGAGTCCTACACAAGGACAACCAACTCGGTGTGAAACCTCATAACTTGTTACTATACTTCTTTAGGGTCTAAAGAACTCTCCTCTCTATACCTAGAGGTAGGTACCTATAACCTTTATACACTGGTTCAGGAAGCCTCTTCTTAACTAGGGTTTGGTTCCTCTAAAAGCATCCAAGGTACGACAAGCCTCCAAGGATCATGCATGAGGCAACCACATACATGTATTTAAGGTCATCCATTCTAGGCCATATCATATCCAACCTCTAAGTATTCCTCCTGTCTCGTAGTCCAAGTCTCTAACCCTCTTTATCAGGTCTTGCCTCTCTCTAGAGCTAACCCTACAACTGGTACAACCATGGACAGTTCTCTCTAACAAGAGGGATCAAGTTCTTAAGGATACATGTCTACACCTACCTGGGTGAAACATACTATCAAGACCTATGTCCGGCCAAGATCATCCCAGGCTCTACATGCTCCTCTCATGAATGTCGGGCATGACCCTTCAGGCCTAGCTCTAACACTTAAGATCATCCTTGCTATTGTTCTCTTCTACGTAGGTGCATGTCTTATATGCTCATATATGCATATAAGGGTTTCTATATGGTCACCACTATCCTCTTCAATGAAGGAGCTATCTTTCATCCTAATAGGCATGACCCTTCCAAGTTTTGGTTGCCAAAAGACACTAGGTCAACCATCCTCACATAGCTCATTCTACTCACAGGTACTCAAAACTAATATGCCTGTCAACCCACGTACATGGTCGACTATGATATCTAACTCATCTTGTCATCTCTCTCTAACAACCACTTAGGGTTAGGGTTAACATCATCCTCAGAGGATGTGTCAGATCTCTACCTCTTCCTAGAGGCCTCTGCCTCCAAGGCCCTACTCATCCTCCTGACAAGAAGGTTTAACCTCAGTACTCTCCTGAGGGCATGATAAATCACGGCATGTAACCTAAGCATGTAACTAATCTTTAGTTTACTCTTAAACTATTAAACTTATGTTCATGACATCTTATTTACATGATTTTGATTGATTTGGTGGAGGATTCCTTAATCCTTATTGTACTTACCCTGACCTCAAGTGGGTGAGGAAGAGAGAGAAAAACCCTAAATCCTAGAATCCTTAATTGAATTAGGGTTGAGAAGGGAAGAAATAGATGATAGAATCCTAAAGGTATCTTATTTTGAGTCAAGACCTCAGACTTTGGCTAGGTAGTCACAATGTATCTGCGAGTCCTGATGACTGACTAACAGGGTGGAGGAAAATATTGCCAGCCCCCAGACTGTGATCCTTTTCTAGTCACCTCTGTCTTTGGAAAAATCCTCTAATAACTCTCTCGGTTCTACAAAGTTTGTAAAATTTAATAATTATTAAGGATTAAATGAGAAATCACAGCTCTGATACCAAATTTAATGACCCTGCTTCCCAGTAACCCCCAATCAAGGGAGACCAAGAGGTTGGAGGCGTTATCCCAAAATTTAGGATCAATGGTTTAACAATTTAATCAGAAATAATTATCAAATTCTACAAAAACTAAACTTGAATGTTGGTATAAAATAAAACTTTTGCATACCTTTTCAAAATAGGATCTAAGACTTCTATCCACAGTAGAAATGTAAATATCTAATACTCCTTTAGATTACTTAAATTCATCTTCACAGATTTCACTTTACTATTTCTCCTTTTAGATAATACCTAAAATGCCGACAAACAAAACGTTGGTCTATATATTTCTATACTGGTATGTGGGGAACAATCAAAATTTTCACAAATAGTTTCTAACAACCCAATTATCACAAATAAGTTATTAACAATCCAAATTATGTTTTCAATGTGACATTCTCAATCACTTTTGCCCGAAAGCCTAGATTACCTCTCTTAGGGTTTTGTTCTTGCAAGGAACATAAGGCCACCTTCTCCGTCCTGAGCTTGGTGCATGGGGTCACCTCTCAAGGGTGCCCAATGGTCTTCCCTCCAGGGCTTGAACAACTCAAACCTTCCCTCTGGGGCTTGGTCTTGCGACTTACATCAGGGAGACATGTAGGTTCAAGAATACACGTACATAGTGAATTATGATACTCATAGGGACTTTATAGGATTGCATAATTGAACATCCAAGATTTTAGGTTGCAATCACTCAATAAAAACATCTGAGAAATGTCATGAAACTAAAGGCGATTATTCATAATTAACCACATGCATGTCCAGTCAAATCAAAAAGCTAATAGTAATCCAAGCAAGAAAGTACCCATGCCAGTAGTTCAATCCACATATATAATCAAGAACCCTGAAAAGTACATGTAGGGTTTCCTACTTCTTTTTAGGATTTCATTAGGGTTCATCTTCATTATTGACACCATAAACCCTAAAACATCAAATCTAATCTCAAACCCTAACTAGCTTGTTAATTTCTTCCTAACAGGCTTAGGTTTGACTCACAACAACATTATTCCAAAGAATCTCAAAATAATCATACCCTAGATTAGGGTTTCTATATGCATTATCATTAATTTATGGGTAAAACCGTAAAACAAGAAATTCATTATCTAATATTGGGTTCAAATCTTACTTTGCCTCTCAATAGGTTATTTTAACTCAAAAGAATGTAATTAAGACATTAAATCTGATTTCCAATCATAATTAGGGTTTTATCATGATTTAATGCACAAACATGGATAACTTAATACACCTTTAGAATTACGATCAAATTTAGGCTATAAACTATTTTTATTAGATTCCTTGTGTTCTTATGATCAATTTTCATATATTACATGTATTAATCCGAGCTACCATTTATTTTCTAAGAATTTTGCAAAATATAGATATCTGAGCCAATAGGAAGTTTCCATGTCAGCACTTACTTTTTTTGTTTGGTCGGTCTGTTTAGGTAAAGGATGCCTGCACCCCTGCTTCTTGTGTGTGCGTGCAAGGGTATATGGGTCATTTGACTCTATTCCCTTCCGTGCGCCCACATCGTTGTCCTCACAGTGATGCGCCAGGCGTCGTCGTCTTCGGGCGACAAGTTGCCCCCCCCTGATACACCAACCCTCCTATTTCTGTTTTCTCTCTCTCTCCTCTAGGGAAACCGGTCACGCAAGCTCTAGATGGTGTCGTTCCCCTTCATCAAGCATGCCCGACTCCTTTGGGCCCTTCGAGGTGGCCAGCACAGGACCTGCGGTTGCGGCTCCCTAGGAGTCGTCTGCCCAGGTTCCTTGATGTGTGGGTGGTCGTCACTTCCTGTCCAGGACAACATGGTGATTGCACCCTTTTAAGGATGATAGAAACACCAAGAAAGATGGAGAAGGCTCACTGAAGCTTGTCTTTGGTAATGTGCTATGCCATGATCTGCTGTGACCAAGTTGCAGGTCTGTCTGGGGCTACTCAATGTCGAACGAACTGGTGAATCTAAGGCACATGGATTTGCATGGTTCCATCTTGGACCACTATGGGTAGATCCATGTATTCTGGTAGCAAGAGGCTAACCTGGGGTTCCCATATATATACACATCTAAGGAAACCCTAGGGGTCATCCTTGAAGAGACGAAGAGAGGCCTCAAAGCCTAGACCTATTCACTCTCGATCGTGAGACACACATAGGAGGGAGATACATATTTGTATTTCGTGATTCACAAGAAAAAGGAAGATTCCCAGGGGCATTAATCATCATTCCTTATTCTCTAAAAGCATGTCCCTGTATATAGATTCTGGAAAACCCATTAGATATTCCCTATTCATTTCTATTTTGGAATTGGCAACAAAAAATTATAAAGGGAAGCCCATCTCTCTATGGAACACACTGGATAATGTATTTCTCAAATTGATTATAGCAACACATTAATATTTTCTCACTCATAATCAAATTGTGGTGTTCCATTGGAATATCTTTTCATATCCCAAAACTTGCTCCTTTTAAATGTTTATTTGAAATAACGTTATTATCTTATAGAATCTCATTGTTTGGTGTATCAACCATTAACTTTCCAATCTTGGCTATATAATTACTCTTTTAATTATAATATCACACCATGCATCTTATTTTCCTTTGGAAAACATTTTTCATATCAAAGGACATTACTATATGAATTCCTTTTATTTATTTAACTTGTGCCTCAAGCACCCCCACCATACAGAAGATTAACACTATTATTCCACCAATAATATTATTGAAGAAAATAATAAATTCATTACTTTTCTTTATTTGGATTCCTTTTACCATTAGAAACCATGTGGGCTTGAATCTCATCCATGATGATTCCATTATCCATATTTCCACATATTTCTCATATTTTTATCATTATCTCATATTTCCTTCTTAATATTGTATTATTTGATTTCTTCTTTTTCTTTTAATCATGTTGGACTCATTAATATATTGTGATCCACGAAATAACATGCAAAAAGGAAATATTGCAAAGTAAATCCATTCAATACATATAATTCACACCATTCCCATAATCATACATTTATTGGGGAAATTGCATTTCCACCATATGAACCAAAAAATTGGGGTTGTAACATATATATTATGTTTATAAGTAGCAAAACCATTATGACGAACCCATCAAGTACTATGAAATAAAATTACATGTCAATATTTGCAAGTAAAAGAGCATGCATACATGTCATGCATCCTATGTAAAATATCATATTCATATATTTAATAAAAATCCATGTATATGATTCATAGGTTTCCTATCTTGTCCTTGACCATCTTGATCATAAACACCACCTAGTGAATAACATTAATCATAATTAAAACAAGGTTGAACATGATTCTTAATTATTAGTTTCATGATAGGGTTTTGGTCAAACCTAGGTTCAAAGTGGTCATTAGCATATTTTGAGTACATTTTACTGATTTAGGTTTTATATTCAATGCTTGGTTCGAATCTCATGTAATTACTAGGGTTCATCTATTTTCTATGATTTCTATGATGATTAAAGTACTTATTTACATTTTAAGTTAAAAAGAACCAAAACTAGGCAATTCATTATTATAGTCCAAAACATCTTGAGATTAAACATGAAAGATGATTTAGATTAGCAAGAGATAGATATATTAAGAACATTTCAATGTGGGTGGATATTTCCCTAGGTCTAGGTATCATGTCTGTCAACATTGGTTTCATGATGCAATGCATGTGTGTAATGGCCATCATTGTGCACACTTATCATTAGAGACCATTTTAGACCTAGATGAAACATCTACAACTTGCTAGAGGCTTCAATTAATGTTTCCATGATGCTAAAGGGGGAAAATATGAGATACAGTTAAATTTTCTGTATGATCACATTACGTCACATTAAGTAAAATTTGGTGTATTTGATGACACAAAGACCAAACTAATGCATATGTGATGAAAACCTATTTTAGGGGTTCATCTTCTGTCATATTGCACTTTAATCACATCTATACCTGTTATATTACATGTTATTTCTCTTAATATGTGTTTTAGCATCCAATGCACTTATGGATGTTATTTGCATGTTTTTACGTACTTGGACCACGATTGGATGAATGGGAGAGAAGGAGGGTGATCTTAGGGTTCCACCACCATTGGAGGGGTCCAAGGAAGGTTCAAGAGCTTCCCCAACCTACCCCAGTGGCCAAGAATCAAACTAAAGCAAAGGTGGCCATGAAGATAAAACATTGAAGCTCAAAGTTCAATCAAAGCCCCCAGCACGGTCATGGTGAGACAAAATCGTCGTGCTGCAAATGAAGAATTCACACTAGAAATCTCAATTTTGAAGCAATTGTAGCAAACTCTCCACCACGATAGTGTTGCATAGTACGACCATGTTGCCACCACTCCAACACGACCATGCTTCCACTTCTCCAACATGGCCATTCTGCCCAGCACCGTCATGCTACCACTAACCCAAGATGGTCATGCTACCCAACATGTATGTGCCACATATCACCTAGCATGGTCATGCTACCCAGCATGGCAGAGCTACCTAGCTCCCAACACAGATGTGCTACCTAGCACGGCCATGATACCAGCCTTCTAGGAACCCCAAATTTTACTGTATCTTTCACCAATTTCCTCCTCGCCCCTTCCATTCCACGAAGGGCATGTTGACCCCTACCCACCACAGTCATGTTGCCTAGCATCTCCATGTGACACACAACCCTAGCATCAATTTTTCATTATATTTCATATTCTACCCCCACTTAACATAATTCTTCCCCACCACCTATATATACATAGTGATAGATGGAGCATAAGGGTAGCCACTAGTAGTCCACTCTCAACTCCCCCATTTTCCACTTGTCCATTCCCACTCCATTCCATCATCTTCCACCCAAAAACACCTATTCTAGCGTTTTTAGCCACTTTCCACCATACATCCATGACGTCTACCTACCTTGGAGGGAGGTGTTTGAGATAATGCTAGGAGGTGTAGAAGGAGGAGTCTTCACTGAGCTCATCATGACTTTTCACTCCTCTACTCATTCTTCTTCCTTTCTTTTGGTATTTTCTTATTCTATGATTAGCTATGCCCCTTTGGTGGGTTATTTGGGGCCAGAATTGTTACGTTCATACCATGTTGGGGGAAAATGAAATGTAAACATAATACTTTCATTCTCTAATTATTGTGTTCTATTTCTATCTCACTTCCCATAAATTTCTTTGTGGTTTGTTCTTAATATAACCTAGGATTCTAGGAAAAGATGCTTATATGTGGCTCTTTTTGTGAATTGCTCCTAAGTCCAATTAATGGAATCCTAGTTAGCTACTAACCTTCCAGCATGTTAATCAATTCTCCTACACCTAGGTGAGAGATATAAGTATCTCGTATAGGAGAATTTAGTGTAATTATCTAGGAGCCTTGTCAATGTTAGAATGTAGGTGATGTGGGGTCTAAAACCTCACTTCCACCTTCCATTACTAATGTGCCCCTAACTACTATAAGAGTTCCTTTCCTAGAAACCTAGGCTTGATTAGATCTTAATTGAATTACACCTAAATCCTAACCCAAGTGAGCCTCTTAAGGGTGGGTAGGAGGTGTTAGGTACTAGGTCCCCTATACACACTGATCTTATCCATGGCCAATTAGTAGTTTAGGACAATTCATTAGCATCTAACCTGTTGTTTGGTTTGGTAATCTAAATGAAAGAACAATGTTTACATGTTAACACCTCCAACCCAATTTACATGTGAATTCCCCCAAACAGCCCACACTTCTCTTAATTGCAATAAAATCCTAATTGCCTTCTTTCTTAGTTAGTGTTAGCTTATTTAGCTCTTTACTTTCCTAGTTAGCTTCTTGCCTTGTTCTTTCATAGTTATTGCTAGTTTAGGCCTTTAATTTCTCTTTTGCCTAGTTTTCTAGCTTAGTGCAGTGTAGATCTCTTCTTACTTGCCTTAGGATAAATTTACTTCCTTTCTTGATTTACTTGTCTCCTCTTGCTCATTAGAGATAATTATCTAGGGTTAGCTTAGGTGTTATTCTTATTTGCTTTCCTTTAATTGTCTATTTGTTCAACCCTTAGTGTAATCATCAAATCAACCTTCAAACCCTTAAACCCTAGACTATGCACTGGGAACCTCATTAAAATCTATCCTATATCTAGTTCCCCCTTTCTCTCTTGAGTTCAGCCCCTAACTTTCCACCCTCCTATACTATAACATGACCCGTGCACTTATAGGTAAGTGTGTTAGTCTATATGAGTGTGTCCAAATCTTGGGGTTTTATAAATTTGAAAGATACTCAATGTGCCTGAGCCCTTGAGTTGTGCGCATCTAGTCAAGATTCAAATGATTTAGGTGTATATACCTCAGGGTAAGGACAAACACACTAAGCTTTATGGCATCATTGTCGGGGATCAAGGGGCACTCGACCTAGCTCGTTTGTTTTGCGTTGATCTTTTCCTACTACCCTCATCATTTCTATTATTTACTCTTTGTATTATTTTTGCCTATTGGTTTGCTAACATGTACTCTTTTGTTTGTTTGTGCCTTGTGCATGTGACAAATACCTGGGGAAGACAAGTTGGAAGACCAAAATGCACCTCATAAGCCACTCCATGAGTACTTTATGCCTAGCAACTATGAATTGCCAATTTCTAATAGAGTTGATAAATTCTAGGGGAGAAATTATTTGTCCCTATAGGTCTTCTTGGGATCCTTCCCACCTTATAAGGCTCAAAGAGTGAGAGCCCCTACAATCACGTGGACTCCTTTTGTGAAGTATGATCCACCTTTAGGATGATGACAGCCTGTGATGACACAAAAAGGTTGACCTTGTTATCATTCTTCCTCAAAGACAAAGCCAAAGATTGGTATGATCC
Source organism: Alisma plantago-aquatica (assembly GCA_963693085.1). Lineage (NCBI taxonomy): Eukaryota > Viridiplantae > Streptophyta > Magnoliopsida > Alismatales > Alismataceae > Alisma > Alisma plantago-aquatica. The sequence goes on from OY856411.1 coordinate 630,661,007, forward strand.
AATAAGGGACATCATGAGTTGGGAAGAGATGAAGAATGTCATCTTAAGGAAATTCTTTTCCATTTTAAGGTTGACACAAATGTGATGTGCCATAGTGAGTTTTAATCAATTGGGTAATGAGCAGTTCCATGATGCTTGGGAAAGATTTCAAAACATGTTGAGAGAGTGAACACACTATGAGATCCCTTTGTGGAAGCTAGTTCAATACTTTTACTCTGGTCTCTCTCCAATGAGTCAAGCTACAATGGATTCTTCTTTTGGAGGATCTTTTATGACTAAGGCACCTAAGGAGACATGGCCCTTGTGTAAGACGTTGGCTGAAAATCCAAGCATATGAGCTTCTAGCATGATGAATGATGGTGACCTCCCCTTTGGTGTGATATCTCCAACACATAGTGATTCAAACTAACAAATAGTAAATGTTCTTGGAGAAATGGTGAGCTTCATGAAGAACCATGTGATAAGTGTTCCTTGCCACTCGGTAAATTTTGTTGAGTCCTTTGGTGAAGAATAGAAGACACCTCATCCTTATAGCTACCTAGAACAACAAAGTCCAATATATATATCAAGGTTTGAGGATGAAGTTCTCTCTAGGTTGAAAAGCTTTGAAGATGTGCAAATGATTGTGACAAAGCTTGAGCAAAGAGTGGAGCGACTCCCTTCAATTCTTGCTCAACAAGTGGAAGCAAAGTTGTGCTCCCAACCCATAAAGAACTTCAATGAAAATAGTGGACCAATGCATTCCTCCCAAGTTTTTTATAATCCACCTCCAATGAAAGTGCCACCCATTTATCATTTCCAAGGCCACCTCAAGCCTTATACACCTCCACCATCTCCATCACCACAACCTTCCCACCACCTCACCTACCAACCTCAATTTTTTCCTCCACCTCAATTTCAATACTGACGCAAATTTACCGTGTGTAGAAACGCAAGTGAACGCGTCGAAGTAGTACAGGCCTTTGTGAGGCTCGAGTCGAACTCAGGGATACATGAAATCGTCGGGGACTCCTACTAACTACTCGCTATCAGCTAAGCCGATTAAATAGTTGAGAGTTGTTGTTAAAATTAAAAGAAAATAAAAATAAAACAAAACAATCAATCGATCAAATTTTGGTTTAATCAATTCAAAAGAAGATCTTTAGGGTTGTGGTTTCACCGCGGGTTTTCATTGTATTAAATTCTATATAGCTACTCAATTTTATCTCTCTATCTGGGTAGTGGCCTGAAATCAGAATTGCCCACTATCGTGGTACAATTCACTACCTATGTCTAGGTCGGTTCCACCGTCGTAGTAACCTATACCCTAAACTAGGTGCATTAGGAACAACCTCTCGGTATCCACCATTAATCTTACACCACCTTGTTCAAGGGATTTGTCAATTAATGTAAATTCCGTCTCTTTTCAACTGTTAATTCTTCTTTCAAAGAAATTAAGGGCATTAGGTTATTATTATGGTGATCAAGCATAACAATATATTGGAGAAAACGAAAATATACCACGGATTTAAGAGATAAGATATGAATTACTATTATAAAATCATTATACAATGAATCCTCGGGCTACTCCCGGTCCTAAAAACAAAGGGGATTAGCCCCGCATGTTCATCTTAGAGTACAATGTGGAGAACAAAAAGAGAAACATGAAGGAAAATGTGATTGAGTTATTAAACCCCTGAACGGAGAAGGTCCAATCGATCCTTGGCGTGGAATCCACGTTCTCCCACCTTTCGGTGGTGGAATTCGTCTTATTCAGCGTCCAGATCGGCTGGGTCATGCTCTCGTGCTCCGTTCTTCTCTCCTTGATCTCCGAGATGTGAGCAGCAACTAATGACTTCCCCTCTAGTCAAAGGCTCCGTCATTAGGTATATCTCATGAATTAGGTTGCCAATTAACCACGGTCGTCCGATTAAGATTAATCTAAAACAAACTCATATCTGACGGTGTCGATACCATCGACGCGGGTCGATGGTATCGACCTAGCATGATAGCGGCAATCCTTCTTTTCTTTTGTCTGTGCACCTGATGTCATCTCAATACCATCGACGCGGGTCGATGGTATCGATGAACCTGTAGTGACAGTTTTGTCGTTTTGTGTCGCTGTAGCTCCACCAGTCGATAGTATCGACATTTTGGTCGATAGTATCGACGCACTTCTTGCCAGAAACCTGATGGTATCTCGATACCATCGACATCCCTGTCGATAGTATCGACTTTCTTCTGGTCCTTGCGGCTGGCAACCTATGGTCTGGTCGATGGTATCGACCACCGTCGATGGTATCGACGGAAGCAGATACTTGTTATTCCTAAAATTAAAATGCGGAACCACATAAATCCACACAAAATATATTCTTTCGATAATTAATACTAAAAATGCTTAAATAAAGGGAATTTGACATAAAGAAGTAGCATAGACCAAAATGAATGAATTATGCAACATTAACCATGAAAATGACTAATAAATGCATAAAACACCTATCAAACAAGTCTATAAATGCGACTCAAAATCATCGCATCAAACTCCCCTAAGATTGAACATTGCTCGCCCTCGAGCAACTAAACCTTAGAATAGAATTGCCAGAGTCAACTAAAGAACAAAGCATCACAACAGACATCCCATATGACTCCCACCGGACATTCGCATACCGGCCCTCACTAACCACAGAATGATAATTACCCTAAAGGTGACAGTAATCATCCATAAAAGATATTAACCTCAAACTGATGAACACTATCACATAAGGCAGTTAACATAATAAAATTCGCCGGTCCAGACTTAGTGCATCTTGTGATCTTCTAAACTACGTTGCTCACCCTAACTACCATCTACATGGAAGCAGTTCTCCTGATATTCACTAGTGAGGAGAAATTCACGGTGGCCTACCAATCCGAGCAACGGGTGGATGAAATAGGTGGCTCATGGAAGAAGTGGAAGCATTATACGATTTCAACATGCATACAACAAAAATGCCCTAAATGATGCAAATGCACATGAAAAATTCCCTAATGCCTAAGATTAGGTGGAATGACGCATGCACTAACCATTCGTCTCAAAATGAGATGGATATCTAATTAAGCTACATCATGTACTCACTTATCTTGAAATACAGGTGAGATTATGTTCCTTTCTCCTTCTTATTCTTGTTGCTTCTGAATAATATCCATGATTGACAATGAATATTTATTGGGCTTATATTTTCTGCATAGCTCAAATATTTGCACTATTTAGAAGGTATGGAACAAATTAACTCACCATTAAAGAATAAATGAGGTACATGACATACTTTATGCATAAAAGTTATGAATGCAACTACATGACATGCACCTAAGGCTAATGTGCATGTATACCTATTCTAAATTTTTTTTCTTATTTTTCATGCAAACATATGAAGGTGGCTGCAATGCAAGTCCTATCTACATGCCATGCAATCAAAAAGGTTAAAAACGTACTTTACTTCCAAATCTTGGGTGGATTGTGAAAATAATGAGGTGGACAGATCACAAGACTAGTTGACTGAACCTTTGAAAAATATTATATGTCCCTCCTTACTTACCTATGTAGTAGTTAAGAGGTTTTTTCTCTCTTACTTCAAATTAAAGTCTCATTATCATTTGGTCAGTTTAGGCTCAAACAACCAATTCCGTCCACTTTCATGAATCATTAGGAATATACAGTCATGATTTTCTATTTTAAAGTTGACAAACCCAATCATTTTCTAAGTTAAGTGATCAAGGTTAAACAACACTCAAGCTTGTGAACACTCAAAAAAAATCTTAGTTTCCCTCAATTCCCCATGCACATGCAACTGAGATGACTCAACATTAAAGACATCCACGATTACACTAGATAGATTGTGGATCCTAAAACAAACTAAGATTGCAGAGAACAAATGATAGGAAACAAAAGCAATAAAACTAGAAATATAGAAAATGAAAGATAGAATTATTCCAATACCCCCCCCTAAGCTTGAATTCGACTATGGCCTCATAGTAAAAAACAATCTTAAAGGTTGGAACAGAGATACCGCTTTTACTCTTCAGGTGGAGGTGGGTACTGCGGAGCCGTAGGGTCCCAGGACGAATACTCCCCCTGGAAGCTTGGATCAAACTGGGCCCTAGGTGGAGGTTGTGGATAGCCTCCAAAGTAATCTTGGCTCCAATAGTGGTCGTAGAAGGGCTATTATTGCATCTCCATCCGTTGCAACCGATCATGAATTTGTTGTTGGTTGTCAAGGAGAAGACGCTCATTCTCGAACATTGCTTGTTCATTGTCTGGTAGCCGGTTTGTAGTGTCGTGAATACCGGCATACATCGTCATGTGATGCTGATGCGTTTGTTGTATCTCCTGCAGCATAGTATACATGCCCTACATAGAATAGGCTTCCTCGCTTGGCTGCGAGGGCGGTGGTGGTGGCGGTGTAGGCTGTGATGATGAAGATGCACCCGGATGCATTCGAGAACGCTTCCGTGGTGCCACTCGTGCTCGAAGAGGTGTAAATGCCCCCACTTCCTCCTCAGCCTCGTCGTCATTTCCGTCGTCGCCGCCGTCTTCATCAGAGTCGGAAATGGCTATGATTGGCCATCGGAAGTGTTGTACCCCTTCGATGTTGAAGACCGGATCAGGCAGCAAGCATTCCTGGTAGGCGTGGTTGATGTGGCAGTGCGCATACGCCAAACCATCTCGAAGAAGAATGAGATTGGACCGGTGCAAATGTTGCAAGTTCACCTTGCTCCTGTTGGATAGAGGAGTGAGCTACTGGAAATTCAAACTGAGGTATGAAGCCAGCTTGGTGATGAGCCCGCCGAAGTGAATCGGCGCTTTCCTCATACTCCTCTTCACCGCCAAAACTCTCTGTAGAAATAAGGCACCCCAATTGCATTCTTGACGCTTCAGGAGCTTATACAAAAAGAATAAGTCTGTCTCCTGAAACTTGTTGAGGGCCAAATCACCCCGAGCAAACAATGTCGAACTGAGCATCCGGTGCAGAATCCGGACGAAAGGGTGCTCGAAATCAGCTACCACATCATTATGGTAGCTTACTGACTTCCCCGGTGGCACCGTAACCAGCTCGGCAAAGATGGCGTCGTAGTCCGTGCGGTTGTCCGGGCGCCGGTAGTCAGACCGCGAGTGGTTCCAGTTGAAGATCATGTTGAACTGTCAGAGTGTAAGGGTGTAGTCATTTTGTACAACCGGAATGACACCCGGCCCTTAATCCACTCACGGTCGGTGGCTATGACGTCGTTGGGCATGACGCAGACGTCCAGTGACGCCATGAACTCAGCCACCAATTCCTTGTACGTGGGCCACTCTCCGAAGAATGGATGGCCATCAGCATGATACTCCAGCTCATCAGGCCGTCTTTCCGTGTGTCGGGCCTGTCCTTTCTGCACGTAGGCAAGGTTCACTTCGAACCCGAGGTTGCGGATGGTGTCTCGTTCAACATAACGGGTCGTCTCAATCTTCCTCTTCATAATCTCTTTGTATATCTTCTTCACCTCCGCAGATGGATGAATCAGCCGCGGGCGTGCAACTGACGCAGTCGGAGGTGGCACGAACTCGGGGATGTCCATCGGATTCATGCGTGAAGACGATGCACCAGCTACGTGCACCATGATGTCGAAAGAAAGGAGAATAGGAAGGAAGCTTGGTGAAGATCGGAGAATCGAATCTCCGCTCGATGAAGAACTAGCTCGGTGTTGCTTGTCATTGGGCTTGGACAGCTCTGGAACACGCTCGGCACAAGTGAAGGAGAGTTGCACTGAAGGTGTGATGTCATCTGATGCAAACACTCCTCATATATAGCCGTGGTCAGTGCCACTGTCTGCCCATCGATACCATCAACGCGAGTCGATGGTATCGACTCAGGTAATACGATCCGTACCTCCATGAGTATTGACAGTTGTCGATGGCTGGATCTGCGGGGCCCGGATTGCTGACGCGTCGATACTATCGACGTGGGTCAATAGTATCGACCCATCCCCCGGATCGACTTCTTGGCTGTTGCGATCACCGTTGATCTTTCCTCGTGGATCGTTGACATGCACTACTACAGAAATAGCATTCAGTGTCGCTTTTCTGGGCGTCAGTTGTTTACGGAAACCGACGCCGATACTATTAGACGTCAGTTATTTATACAAACCGACGTCTATATTTGAAGACCAGCCAGACACGGGTACCGCTTTATATTCAGCGTCGTCTGTTTATAAAAAACCGACGCCTAAAATCACCCGCGAAATCCAAATTTCGAGCAAAAACATTTTAGGTCATCTTTAGCGTCGGTTTTATAGGTATTCACCGACGCCTATTTAAAATGAAAATTTGTGCGAAAATGTCCCACTTTCAGCGTCGGTTGTGCCAGATAACCGATGCTGATTATGGTTCCCGCCAAAAAAATTAGGGTACAGGTTTTCTAAACGGGCGTCGGTTTTTTACAGACAACCGACGCGAAAGCGTTAGAGGCGTCGGTTTTCTAAATAACCGATGTTGATTACCAAATTAATAGACCCGATCACCCAGCTCTTCCCCCTTTCTTCCTGTTTCATCCTGCTGCTCGCCGCTCGCTCTCTGCCCGACGACTCCAGCTGCTGCTCTCTGCCGCTCACTCTCCGCTGCTGCTCTCCGCCGCTCGCTCTCCGCCGCTGCTCTCCGCTGACGTCTCTGCCACTACTGCCACTGCCTCTCTGCCGCCGCATCTCCGCCTGACGACCCCCGCGTCTCCGCCGCTGCTGCCACTGCCCTACGCCGCTGCCGCCTCCACTGCCTACACCGCCGCCTCCACTGCTCAACGTCGCCGCCTCCACTGCTCTTCTTCCTTAACGGAGCTCGCTACCGACAGAGCTACTCCTCTTCTTCCTCCACGAGCTTTCTACTTATAGGTTCGATTTTACTCTGTTATAGGATCCTTCAATGTGTGTTCTTTATAAGGTCAGATTGGTTTCTGAGTTGTTGGTCAATCATTTGGTTATGAGTTTTTATACCTAGTTACACAGCTCATTTTTGCTTCAATCATATTCAACATGTTGTTGTTTTTTATTGCAATTTGGTTCATTTTGTCATTTATATTTGCTTGTAATTTTTCAAAGGGGAACGGTTTAATTTTTCAATCATATTTGATTGTGATTGAGAGAACCCCCTCCCCTACCAAACTGCCAGGTCGTCTTTTCCTATGTCAGATTGTGAGATACAAGGATGCTCAAAACGCAAATCTAATTAAAACATTAACTATTAGCAACTGATGGGTCACTTTCCTATACCAAAAAGGAAACCCAAGAAACATATCCTAAACATAAATAAACACTCTCTCTACGAGTACCTATCTATTTGTTCTCCCAAACAAAAAGGAAAACACCGTTTAATCTGTTTGTAATTAGATTTTATTTTTGTCAAATTTTAGGTTGATGCACCTGTACCCACTGAAGCACTGGAGCAACTTGATGCGCAAGACCAGACACTTAACAAGAAAAGGGGCATCACTCTGTTGAAGAAGTTATTAGCGCTAAGTGGTAGTGGATCCAAATTGGTGGTGGAGTTTGATAATGGAGGAAATCCAATTGGAGTGAACCGCAATAATTTTGTGAACTATCTTGGGTGTACCACTCGGAGCCATTGTGGTGTTAAGTATGACAATTGGCATAAAGTTCCTCAAGGGAAAAAAGACTTGATATGGAAGGATTTATGCGTGAGTTATTATTATTTGCAATTCTATTTTGTAGATTACAAATTCTATTATTTGCAATTCTATTTTGGATACTAGTTAATAACATTTCTATTTTACAGATTCTATTTGCATTGGATGAGAAGTTGCATCGTAAAAATGTGATGCAACGCGCTGGAAAGATGCTTAGGAATTATAGGACAAATCTGAATAGAGAATACATAAAAGAGGGTGATAAGAAGAAGAAGTCAGCCCTTGAACAATGGAACTTCTTGGACAAAGAAGATTGGGACAATTTTGTTGCTTCAAGAAAATCTGAAGAATTCAAGGTATTAGGCGTCACTCCTAATTTAATTTATATACATTGTATTCACCTATTCAAGATTAGCATTTAGTGCTACTAACCAAATCATTAATGTGCATACTAACTAGGCCCTCAGTGACGCACAAAAAGCAAGGCGTGCACTGAATGTGCATGACCACACTATGGGTCCAAAAGGCTATGCAAGCGTTCGCCAAAGACTACAGGCGGAGTCTGCGGCTACTCAGGAGTCTGCTCCTACTCAGGAGTCTGCCACACCCATGCCTCGCCATGATATCTGGATAGCTGGCAGGCAAAACAAGAAGGGTGAAATAAAGAAGCCTGTAACTGCTGAGGCGGCTGCAAAAATGGTAAAATACAATTCTTAGAGAAATCGTTTGAATATTGATTATTTGTGGTGTTAACTTACCAATTTCTGTTAATGGTGATTAGCGGGAGCTGCACGAGCAGAGGAAACAAGGCACGTTCATCCCTCAGGGCACAAGGGATGAATTGACAGTTGCTCTGGGTAACCCAGAGCATCCTGGACGTGTTAGAGGTGTCGGCGCTGGTGTTGGCATCAAAGCATTCTTTGGGCCATCCCAGCGCAAACCCAGAGTGGGACTTTCTCAAGAAGAGCTAACCTATTCTTTTTTTAGAATGTTACTGCAAAAGGAAATTCATTAATAAGAAGCTAATGTTTCTTTTATCCATGTATAGGAGAATAAGAGAGTTGAGGATTTAGTTGCTAAGAAGATCAACGATGTAGTTGCTGAGAAGGTCAAGGAAGAATTGCTGCGGTGGCAGGCATCTCAGGCTTCCAATACGCCTATGGCGACCCACTCTTCTCCTGATGCACAGACTGCGAGTAATCCTGGAGACCCATCGCCTAGCACGTCTGTTGTAAGTATTGTTTATGGCATTGTAGTTAGTCTTTTCAAGTTGTTATGTTTTCAAGATGATATGTATATATGTATAATATTCTTTACGTAAATTTGTAGGCATTGAAGCCATGCCGCTTAAGAATGCAAGACTACGTTGTTGCAGAGGCGCAAGCTTACCCGTCCCTTCCTGGGGAAAGGTTTCACGGGACTCCAATGCCACATGGCTATGTTCGTGTGGGCCCATTACGTGTGTTACCCGATTGGAGGGAAGTTGTGTTGCCATATGCCCACCCAGATATTGATACACTTGGTGAGGCAGAAGGCGGGGTGATATTGTGGCCCAAAGCAGATGTCGTCTACACGACTGAAATTGTAAGATAAATTTACATTGATTTAGACTTTAATGTGTATATATGATGTCAACTGATCTGAAATTATATGTACAGGTTTAAAAGAAGACACCAGGAGCACCTAGGCCTCCACTTCCACTTCCCGCATTACCCGATTGGGTTCCAACTGACCTAACATACCCGTTAGGTCCTGCTTGTAGGGGAATGGCATGTTGTCTACGGGCACATAATGTACATTGCCCTATAATTATTTCTTTAGATGCAGATTATGCAGGTCAATCATACGATAGCTCTTTATTTATACAAGATATTATTGAGCTGTTTATGTATGATTGGCTGAATACATCAATGATAGAGACATGGATAAGGTGAGATCTTGTTTATACATCCATATACCTTGTGTAAGATCCGGTGATCTGGTTTCTTATATATTAATGCATACGCCTATATGTTTTGCAGCTACCTAGTCGAAGATCATTGCAAACAATTTGCATTTGATCATGTGGGATTTTTGATTCCATCATTGATTAGTTTGGTAGCTAAAGACCCTGATAATGTTCAACAATACTGTATAGATGCTTTTACAATTTTTGGTCAGCAAAAGAAGACGATAATAATAGCTCCATTCAATGTCAAGTAAGTTTACTTTATTTATAATTTGGACTTAAGAAAATTCCATTTTTATTTTGCATTTTGAGTTATTAATTGTTAACTTCTTACTTCTAGCGGTAGACATTGGGAGTTACTAGTTATTGTCCCCGGGACATTCACCGTTTATTATCTAGATCCTGCGGGGAGTACATTGAACACTAAAATTGGACACGTAATGAGAATGCCATTATTCTGGTGAGAAATATTTCATTTTTATATCCGTTAACATCTTTTATTAAATTACTATTTACTTATGCAATTTATTGTGTTATATTAACATGTAGGGGTTTAGATGCATTCAAAAGGCTGGAGGAACGGTCCCAAGGAAAAAGAACCAGCCAATAAATTGGCAGAACGTACAAGTAAGTTCCCGACTCGAATATATATATTATTGATGTGAATTGTGCTTAGTTGTATTATTTTGTATGTTTCAATTTATAGTGTGCTACACAAGACAATGGCTGGGCATGCGCATACTATGTGATGCGATTTATGCAGATGATTATCAAATATGCCGCATTGGACATCGATACCATACATGAGGTATTATATATACTCTCATTAGTTAGTATGCAATATATCAATCTTATCTTATTTTTATATTATTACTTATATATATACATCATTCTCTTTGCAGGTGTTTAAAACTGACAACACTATAGGTAAACGCTTAAAAAATATACATGCTCCATATACGATGGAAGCATTAAATGAAGTAAGAGAAGAATGGGCAAAAGCCATACAAGCAGTGGCAACTGTAAGATATAATTGGGATGTTGATAGCGATAATGAATGATACTATGTAAATGAATATTTCTGAATGTTAATACATGTATTTGAATGTTTCTATATGTGTGAATGTGAGAATTGAATTTATGTCTGAATGTATGTACTTGTGTAGAATTTTGCTTGTAAATTTTGCAGGTTTGCGGCCTATTTGTAGGCTGATATCAATGGATGTCGTAAACCTACAGTTCAGTTACTGAACTGCAGGTTCTCATCCTACTGACCAGCCACAGCAGGCCTGCAAACTGATATGAAAAAAAAAAAATAGGCGTCGGTTATTTATAAAAATCGTCAGCAAAGATCTACAGCGTCGGTTATTTATAGATAACCGACGCCTTATGTGGCCAAAGCAGTCCTCTAAATGGCGTCGGATATACGTATCAAACCGACGCCTATTTAAATTAGAGGCGTCGGTCGTTTGGTATATAACCGACGCCAAAAGTGTTCGCGCCACAAAAAATGGCGTCATTTAGGACACTTTATGCGTCGGTTATCTACTAAAAGACCGACGCTATAAGTAGTATAGGCGTCGGTCCGTTAGTAAATAACCGACGCAGAAAGTGCCCTAGCTGACGCCGTTTTATGTGGCGCGAACCCCTTTGGCGTCGGTTATCGACTAAATGACCGACGCCGATAGTTTAAATAGGCGTCGGGTAAACAACCGACGCCGAAGTGTTCGACCTTTAGCGGCGCCCACATAGGCGTCGGTCGAAAACCGACGCCAAATGGGGTTAAACGACCGACGCCAAAGGCCACTTCTGTAGTAGTGATGGTGTGTCGATACCATCGACGCGGGTCGATAGTATCAACCCTCTGATTAGGGAAAACCCTCGCGAGGCCCGGCCGCTGCCTTCTTTGCATGAATGTGTCGATACCATCGACACGCCCGTCAATGGTATCAACTTTTCTGAGACGATTTGTTCTGAAAATCTTCAGAGATCTCGATAGTATCGACACCCATGTCGATACCATCGACTTCTTATTGTGATCTGCCAGTTGGTATGTCGATATCGTCGATGGTATCGACACAGTGCGATTCATGCAGTCTCCAACCTGTACCATGGTCGATACCATCGACACAAGGGTCGATGGTATCGACTCTGCCTCAGCCCTGCACATGTAACAAACGATCACGGTATCTTTTTTACACTACAAACTAAGTGAAAACAAATTAAACTACGAATGTAAATGAACTAAATTAAGGTACCAATGGTTGGGTTGCCTCCCAACAAGTGCCCTTATTTAACGTCTTAGGCTAGATGACTTGAATCACATCATTGGTCCAAAAGTGAAATGAGTTTGACCTCATTCACCTTCCTCATGTAATCTTCACCAAAATACAGCTTCAACCTCTGTTCGTTCACCAAAAATGTAGTCTCGCCATCGTGCACCAAGATTGTGCCATGTGGTTTGACCTCTTCCAGTGTGAATGGCCCACTCCATCGGGATTTTAGCTTCCCGGGATGCAACTTCAGCCTTGAATTGAACAACAACACACGATCTCCCTTCTTGAAGGTGCACATCTGAATGTGGCGATCGTGGATCAACTTAGTGCGCTCCTTGTATATCCGTGAGTTCCCATATGCAGTCATGCGTAGCTCATCCAATTCATTTAATTCAAGCAATCTCTTCTTCCCCGCCTCATCATAACTCAAGTTGAGCTTTCTTAGCTCCCAGTGTGCTTTATGCTCTAACTCTACCGGTAAGTGACAAGCCCGGCCGTAAGCCAACCTAAAAGGCGTGGTGCCTATAGGTGTCTTGTATGCCATCCTATATGCCCACAATGCATCCGGCAGTAAGGCACTCCAGTTCTTCCTCATGGAAGCCACCGTACGCTCTAAGATTTTCTTAATTTCGTGATTGGAGACCTCCACCTGTCCTTGAGTTTGCGGGTGATACGGGTTACCTATGTTATGTTTGACCCCGTATTTCTTCAAAAATGTCGAGAACTTTTTATTCTTTAAGTGCGTACCCCCATCACTGATGATCATTCGGGGCACTCCAAACCTGCAGAAGATATGTTCCTTAACGAATCTGCACACTACAGTAGAATCATTAGTCCTTGTGGGTATTTCTTCTACCCACTTTGACACATAATCAACAGCTAAGAGGATATATAAATTCAAATTTGAGGACACAATGGGTCCCATGAAATCTATACCCCATAGGTCAAATACCACAACCTCTTGGAAAACATTTAGGGGCATCTCTTGTCTCTTTGAAATGTTACCCGCCCTTTGGCAGGAATCACATTGTCTCATGAACTCATAGGCATCTCGGAACAAGGTATGCCAATATAGGCCACTTTCCAACACTTTGGCCGCCGTACGAGAGCTCGCGTGGTGTCTGCCCGTAGGTAGAGTGTGGCAGTGATGAAGAACACTCTCGTATTCCTCCTCAGGTACACACCTGCGTAGAACACCATCCCTGCATTGCTTCAAAAGAATGGGGTCATCCCAAAAATAATATCGTAGAGAATGGAAAAACGTCTTCTTCTCTTGATATGTCCAATCATCCGGGATGATCCTGCAAGCAAGATAATTCACAATATAGGAAAACCAAGGATCTTTAGAATTCACTTTCAACAATTGTTCATTCGGAAATGTCTCGGTTATGGGTATGTGTAAATCTTTTTCATCTACCCTCTCTAACCTAGACAAATGATCCGCTACAAAATTCTCAATCCCCGCCTTGTCTTTAATTTCGATATCAAATTCTTGTAGGAGCAAGATCCACCTAATCAATCTAGGTTTGGCATCTTTTTTCTCCATCAAATATTTAATAGCGGCATGATCAGTCCAAACAACTACTTTCGATCCAAATAAATATTGCCTAAACTTTTCAAAAGTGAAAACAACAGCAAGCAATTCTTTTTCAGTAGTTGTGTAATTTAATTGGGAATCATTCAAAGTCTTAGAAGCATAAAAGATTACGGTGGGTTTATTGTCCACCCGTTGTCCCAACACATCTCCTACAGCAAAATCTGATGCGTCACACATGAGTTCAAACGTCTTAGTCCAATCCGGTGTTTGAACAACCGGTGCGGAAATCAATTTCTCCTTCAGCACGTTGAACGCGTGTAAACATTTGTCATTGAAATAAAAAACGACATCTTTCTCGAGTAGCTCGGATAGAGGTTTGGTGATTTTAGAAAAATCTTTTATGAACCTACGATAAAATCGGGCGTGTCCTAAGAAACTCCTTACCCCTTTTACCAAATTTTGTAGGGGCAATTTAGAAATTACTTCAATTTTAACTAGATCTACCTCCAAACCTTTGCTAGACACTTTATGTCCTAGCACTATCCCTTCACTTACCATCATATGACATTTCTCCCAGTTGAGGACCAAATGTGTGTCCTCACATCTCTGTAACACCTTATCGAAATTATAAAGGCATTCATCAAACAAAGCACCATAAACCGAAAAATCATCCATAAAGACTTCAAGACAACGTTCTACCATATCAGAAAAAATGGCGAGCATACAACGTTGAAAAGTCACTGGTGCATTGCATAATCCAAAGGACATGCGGTGATACGCAAAAGTTCCATAAGGACAAGTGAAAGTAGATTTCTCTTGGTCCTTGGGGTCAATTAAAATCTGATTATATCCCGAATACCCGTCCAGAAAATAGAAATGAGATCGGCCGGCTAAGCGCTCTAGAATTTGATCAATAAATGGGAGAGGAAAATGATAATTCAGCGTAGCGGCATTAAGACGTCGGTAATAAATACAAACTCGCCACCCGGTTACCAAACGGGTGGTGACAGGTTCATTTAAAATATTTTGAGTGACAGTAATACCCCCCTTTTTAGGGACTACCTGCATGGGACTTACCCATGTCGTGTCTGAAATCGCATAGATGATACTCGCGGAGAGAAGCTTAATCACCTCTTTCTTCACCACCTCCATCATGCTCGGATTCATTCGACGTTGCGGTTGGATTACCGGCTTGGCTCCCTCCTCGAGCCGAATCTTATGCTGACACAAAGTAGGAGAAATCCCCTTGATATCTGCAACAGACCACCCAAATGCTCCCCGGTGGTTCTTCAGCACTATCAACAATTGGTCTTCCTCTTCCGCACTCAGATATGCAGAAATGATCACAGGTAACTTTTCTTCCTCCGCTAGAAAGGCGTACTTAAGATGTGGTGGTAGTGGCTTTAACTCTAACTCTGGCGGGCTGATCAAGGATGATTGAAGCGGAGGGGGAAGTTCACCTAAATCTTCATAATACCTCGCATAGAAGCATGGAAGCATCTTGGCGCACTCCTTGAGTGATTTGCTTCTCATCCAATCATGAGTGATGCTGACTAAACAAGCCTCCAATAGTAATTCTGGATATGCATCAAAAACTGAATTTTCTATAGCATCATCCTCCGTAGAGGGAGGAATGTCCTCATTCTCATCATTCGGGAACCCGATAGCCTTGCAAAGGGATACTACTTTGGTCTGCTCCATGATGTCTACAGCCAAAGTCCCTTTGTCCACCTTGGTCATTACATGAGCCATATCCAGAAATGGTTTCCCTAGACAAAGTGAGATGGTATTATCAAAATGTTTTACCATGTGGCATTGCTCCTTGGATTTAGGTGAAGTGGCGTTGGAAGGCATGACCATCTCAAATCGGTCATCGGCTATACCCAAGGTCAACCGACCTCTCCCCATCTCGAGTATCATGTCGGCTGTAGCTTGGAATGGTCTTCCGAGTAGTAGCTCATTGCCTTGTTCATCTTGCATCTCCATGACGACAAAATCTGCAGGAAATACAAATCTATCCACTTTCACAAGCACATCTTCACATATCCCATACAGTTTCACCGCAGAGTTATCCGCCAATTGAATTGTCATGTTGCTAGGCCTTGACTCCTTTAATCCCAACTTCTTGAATGTAGAAAGGGGCATTAAATTGATGCTTGCTCCTGAGTCACATAATGCTTCACCAAATTTGACTTTCCCGATATAGCATGAAATGTTGAAACAACCCGGATCTTGCCTCTTTGGTGGCAATGTACCCATGATGAAGGAACTCACCTGCTCCTTAAGCACAACTACTTCAGTGTCTGGGATTTTTCTCTTCTTGGTGATGATGTTCTTCAGGAATTTCTCGTAAGACGAAATTTGCTCAATAGCTTCCAATAGAGGGATGTTGACTGAAAGCTTCCTGAAACTGTCTAAGAACTTTTTGAATTGGTCATCTACCTTCCTTGCCTTAGCACTGTTCGGATAAGGGACTGGGACATCCTGTGCCCTTTGATGCGGTGGCACATAGGGTGTATGTTTCTTAGACCCTTCCTCCTCTGCAATATGATCTTCAGTAGCATCCACTGATGTGTCCTCAACTGGTTCTGTGACCAGTACATGCAGCTCCTTAGTGGCCTCAACTTCAATTTCAGCTTGGGGTTTGCTTGCTTCATCAGCCCTGGGATTTAACAATTTCTTACCACTTCTTAGCAAGATGGCCTTTGCTTGTTGGTTTCCTCCTAGAACATTAGTATTTCCCGAGAAACCTGGATGTGCCGGTTTCTTCAAACTGGCTATCTCCGCAGCCATCTGTGCCATAGATGTCTCTATTGTCCTCATTTGATCCCCATGGCTCTGCAGTGTCTGCCCGAATTGGTTCATGAACTCCCCTTGTTGCTTTATTTGTTGGCCGAAAGTAGCCATGAGTTCCTGGTTTTACTTTATCACTTGATTGAGCAGCTTTTTGGTCTTATCCTCCGCTACTGGCTGGGGTTTAGCATCCGGATCCTACAAGAAGTTATTTGGATCCTTCTAAGAGAACTTCTTATCTTTCCTCCATGAATAGTCATTGTTCCTGTAGCCTTGTTGCTGCCTCATGAATTTCACTTGAGCCTCGTCCTCGGACTCAGTATCCTCCTTTGCAAGCAATTTCTTTGCGAGAAGATCCATCTTCTCATTCAGCTCCTTTATTGCTTTAGATTCACCTACTACTCGAACCTGCTCCACGGCGCCTCTTTCGCCCCATGATTGTTTCTTGGCCATGTTCTTTAAAATCTCCCAACATCTCGTGTCTGTGTTATTCAAGAAGAATCCAGAACAGGCTGAATCGAGGTTGCTTCTATCATGCTTGGAGAGAGCAAAATAGAATATCTTGACTTGTGTCTCCTTATCAAGCCCATGATGGGGGCATCGCATGAGCATGATCTGAAACGTTTCCCATGTCTCAGAATAGGTCTCTCCTGCTTGTTGGGTGAAGTTGTGGATCTTTCTGATCATGTCATTGGTCTTCTCGGGCGGAAAGAACCTCTCAAAAAAACCTCCACCATGTGGTCCCAAGACTCCACATATTCATCGTCCAAGTTATGTAGCCATTCGCGCGCAATTCCCGCTTGAGAACTCGGGAAGAGCTTCAAGTAGAGCACATCTTGTGGAAATCTGTTGATTTTTATCATATCACAATTATCCACAAATTGACTTATGTGCGCGACGGGGTCTTCATTTTTGAGCCCATGGAAAGCATTCGACTTCACCAAGTTGATTAAAGACGGATCAATCTTGTATGTCGGAATATTCACCGCTTGCTTCTTGATCGGTCCCTTGGAAGCGGATGAGGCAGAAGCCTTGAAATTCTCCCATATTGTTTGTGGCTCATCCATCTCTTCTTGTTTAGGTTCAGAAACTATATCCTCCATCTGGTCTTGATTATACTCATCCACGTCTTCTGATCCCGGCAGCGGAACCTCTGGTGCGTGCTGCGTGTAATCTGTACTACGCGTCTGCACCATGCACAGTACCTACAAATAGAGAAATTTAATTTCAGTATAGTGCTTGACGATTGCAAATATTTAGAAAATAGATTATAAATTTTTGGAATGATAAAAAAAATTAAAAAAAAAGTGGCCTAGAGTGGCCGCTCACAGCACTCGAAGTGCTGACAAATTGTTGTATCCCCGGCAACAGCGCCAAAAACTTGACGCAAATTTACCGTGCGCAGAAACACAAGTGAACGCGTCGAAGTAGTACATGCCTTTGTGAGGCCCGAGTCGAACTCAGGGATACGTGAAATCGTCGGGGACTCCTACTAACTACTCGCGATTAGCTAAGCTGATTAAATAGTTGAGAGTTGTTGTTAAAATTAAAAGAAAATAAAAATAAAATAAAACAATCAATCGATTAAATGTTGGTTTAATCAATTCAAAAGAAGATCTTTAGGGTTGCGTTTTCACCGCGAGTTTTCATTGTATTAAATTCTATATAGCTACTCAATTTTATCTCTCTATCCGGGTAGTGGCCTGAAATCAGAATTGCCCACTGTCGTGGTACAATTCACTACCTATGTCTAGGTCGGTTCCACCGTTGTAGTAACCTATACCCTAAACTAGGTGCATTAGGAACGACCTCTCGGTATCCACCATTAATCTTACACCACCTTGTTCAAGGGATTTGTCAATTAATGTAAATTTCGTCTCTTTTCAACCGTTAATTCTTTTTTCAAAGCAATTAAGGGCATTAGGTTATTATTATGGTGATCAAGCATAACAATATATTGGAGAAAACGAAATTATACCATGGATTTAAGAGATAAGATATGAAATACTATTATAAAATCATCATACAATGAATCCCCGGGCTACTCTCGGTCCTAAAAACAAAGGAGATTAGCCCTGCATGTTCATCTCAGAGTACAATGTGGAGAAGAAAAAGGGAAACATGAAGGAAAACGTGATTGAGTGATTAAACCCCTGAACGGAGAAGGTCCAATCGATCCTTGTCGTGGAATCCGCGTTCTCCCACCTTTCGGTGGTGGAATTCGTCTTCTTCAGCGTCCGGATCGGCTGGGGCGTACTCTCATGCTCCGTTCTTCTCTCCTTGCTCTCCGGTATGTGTGCAGTAACTAATGACGTCCCCTCTAGTCAAAGGCTTCATCATTAGGTATATCTCACGAATTAGCTCTCCAATTAACCACAGCCGTCCGATTAAGATTAATCTGAAACAAACTCATATCTAATGGTGTCGATACCATCGACGTGGGTCGATGGTATCGACCTAGCATGATAGCGGCAATCCTTCTTTTCTTTTGTTTGTGCGCCTGATGTCATCTCGATACCATCGACACGGGTCGATGGTATCGACGAACCTGTAGCGACGGTTTTGTCGTTTTGTGTCGCTGTAGCTCCACCAGTCGATAGTATCGACATTTTAGTCGATAGTATCGACGCACTTCTCACCAGCAACCTGATGGTATCTCGATACCATCGGCATCCCTGTCGATAGTATCGACTTTCTACTGGTCCTTGCGGCTGGAAACTTGTGGTCCGGTCGATGGTATCGACGGCAGCAGATACTTGTTTTTCCTGAAATTAACACACGGAACCACATAAATCCACACAAAATATATTCTTTCGATAATTAATAATAAAAATGCTTAAATAAAGGGAATTTGACATAAAGAAGTAGCATAGACCAAAATGAATGAATTATGCAACATTAACCATGAAAATGACTAATAAATGCATGAAACACCTATCAAACAAGTCTATAAATGCGACTCAAAATCATCGCATCAAATACCAAGTACTACCTCCAGCTCCTCCACTACCACAAAAGGATCCCCCTTATCCACCATGAGAAAGGAAGTGTTGTGATAGTTCTAAGGAGTGGAGAATCTCATGAGCATCCACAAGTCAAGGAAATGTTGATAAAAAAATGCAAAGGCAGCAAGGGTGATATTGTGATTGAAATTGTTGAAAATGATAATATGACACCTCGTGTTGAGCATATGATATTGTGTGTTCTGCCCTATACTCCATTTGTAGGTTCTACAGTTCCATATGTGATTCCTATAGACCTTCCTATAATACCCCAAGAAGGACATTTTGCAAAAGCAAGTGATCCATCATTCCCTGAAGATTTGGATGAGCATCCAGAAGTAAAAAGAGGCAGAAGTAATATATTTACATTCTAAATGTGTTTCTTCAAGTGAAGGTGAATATTCCATTATTGGATGTTATCAAGCAGATTCCATTTTAAGCTAAATTTCTTAAGAACCTCTCTAATATGAAGAGGAAGCCAACATGGAGAATGCCTAATAAAATCAATGACTAAACAAGTGAGCTTTATCATCTAACACTCACTTCCTGTAAAGAGGAAAGACCCAAGAGCCCACTTATACCTAGCTACATAGGGGCACATCACATAGAACAATCCCTACTTTATTTGGGATCTAGTGTGAATTTGGTGTCATATAGTGTCTATGTTGAGATGGGGTCAGGAAACTTGAAACCGGCTCACTGCACTCTCCAATTGGCAGATCACTCCATCAAAGTGCCTAGAGGAAGAGTGGATGATGTTTTAGTGATGATAGACAAAGAAAGGAGAGTAGTGTTAATGAAAGATTTAATTGTTCCTGACATGGACCCAGAGGACAGGAAGATTTCCATCATCTTAGGGAGTCCATTCTTATCTATAGCTGATGTTGAGATACATGTGCATAGTGGCACAATGACAATCTCTTTTATGGAAATGAAGATAAAGATCAACATGTACAAGACCCCAACCTAGAGACACTGGGATGAGGGTATTGGGCATGGTCACCAGAAGAGTCTAATTGATCATTTGAAAGGAGGAGATCCATATGGAAGAGATGAAGATATATTTTGTGGTTAAAGGGACAAGGAACACATGTGGAATGCAAGTGGGGGATGTATCTATTGCAAGAGTTGGCACATAATGATGCCAAATGGTTGAGTGATTGAGGAATCTACAATAAGACTGGATGAAGGCATGGAGCTTAGCGCTAGTGGGAGGCAACCCACCTAGGTTTGGGGAATTTTTCACCTAACCTTTCATTTTTTATACTTTTGGCTATTTTAACACTTTTTTAAGAAAACATACACACAAAACAATATACTTGATGGTTTCGTTGTTTTTGAATCATATTAGAACAGGTACGTAGGAGGAAAGATGATTCATAGATGATTTAGATAAAGAGAAGAACAAGAATGAAAATGAATTGCAAATCAGTAGAAAATCTACAAGAAGGCAACCAACATGGTTGTTCCACACAGCATGGTCGTGGTGCTTACAAGCTAGAACAGTTGTTTTGCACAGAATGGTCGTGGTGGCTATATCCTGCTCACTAGACACCTTGATATCTCTCTCCCCTTTTGGTGTTTTTTACCATGACACCATGTCCTTTACCCTATCATCCTAGACTTCTATTTCATGTTGAGCATAGCATGATTTAAAAGATTAGGGTGGTAGGGTGGTAAGCCCTTTCTTTACTCCACTTTCCTCTGTGTTCCTTATTCTAAATTTTTAATAAAGATGATCAAATAGTATAACCATCTCTCATGCTTGTGTATCCGTATTTTTTGTGCTTTCTTTGCATACTTGCATATCATGTAGTTCATTTCCTTGCATATTTTGCATAATTCTCAAATTTTTTGTTTTTCTTTCCATCCATTCCATATCATGTCCATTTTGTAATTTTTGCATGTTTGTACCTAAGATTTACTTGTTTATTGCTTTTTGTTTCGTAAGAAAGACTTAGATGTGATTCAAGGCAATTTGGCGTCATTTTTGCCAATTTTGCCCAAATTTAGAACTTCTTACATAAAAGCGTGTTTTGACCCAATCTCTACTTATTGGATTGAAAATGTAGATCATTGACAAATGCAAATGAATTATCATGATCTATTGCTTATTGGCCTCAATCTTGACTTTTTACATATAAACCACATCGATAATGCTTAAGACTTATTTGGTTGAATTGTGATTTAATCATGCCGCAAAGGCTAAGGGTTTTGTAGAATCTCATGATAAAAGTATGGTTTCAATATTGCTCATTCATGTGGTGCGTCGGTACTTGATGAAATTTTTGGAGTATATTTCATGGAGGAGATCTCATTCTGAAATCCATACTAGTAACCCCTCTTTGATTCACTATTCTTCCATCATATTCTTAACTCTCTGACTCTTAAAAGGATGCCAAAGAGCTCACATTCAGCATTGCCTACCGCCAAGGCCATATCTATATTCCCTTGCTTCATTCTCACCACCATGTCCCCTATCTACACCAAGGGCAAAGAAAAAAGTGCAAAACGAAAATCAAAGATGCTCTGATGTAATAGAATTTGAATAAAGAAAAGATGAGTGTTGCTATGTAATAGCACTCCAAACTCTTATTGTAACCCTTTCTTCCATTTGCATGCCCATTGAGCTAGGAAACATCAAACCTAGCTCACTTTGCCCTTTTTCAAAGGCAAGTAGGTCACTTAGTGTGGATTGACGTATGAAATTGAATGCATGGATGTAAAACAACAACATTAGTCATTTTTTATTTTCACCACCATGAAACGATTTACCTGGGGTTAAATGACAACTATACATATTGATTGTGTTGTCTATGCTATATATGTGAAGCTTGTATGCTTGGTGCTTTAATCATGATTGGTTTATGAAAGAGGAGAGGAGAGAGGTGGAATGCATGTACCTAGTCATCATTGAGCTCATTTAGTCAATATTCATATGTTGCATTGCATTTGTCATTTCTTGATTGTGGAAGAATTGAAGAGAGATACAGTTGGAGCATACTTGAGGACAAGTATGCTTTAATTTTGGAGTGGTGATGAAGCACTATTTTAGTGGTTCATCTTATGTATTATTGCACTTTAATCACATCTATACCTATTAGATTACATGTTATTTCCCTCGATATGTGTTTTATGATCAAATGCACGTATGGACATTATTTACATGGTTTTTAGGTACTTGGGCCATGTTTGGATGGATGGGAAAGAAGGAGGGTGATCCTAGGGATCCTCCTCCATTGAAGGGCTCTAAGGAACGTCCAAGAGCTTCCCAAACCTACCCCAGTGGCCAAGACTTGAGCTAAAGAAAAGGTGTCCATGAAGATCAAAATTTAAAGCTCAATGTGCAAGAAAAGCCCCCAGCATGACTGTGGTGACACAGAATGGCCGTGCTACAAATGAAGAATTCATGGTAGAAATCCTAGTTTTGAAGTAGTTGCAGAAAACTCTCCACCACGGTCATGTTGCATAGCATGGCCATGTTGTCACTGCTCCAACATGGTCTTGTTGCCCAGCATAACCGTGCTACTCAACATGGCCATACCACATATCACCCAACACGGTCGTGCTACCCAGCACAACGGTTCTACCTAGCTCCCAACACAGTCATTCTACTAGCCTTCCAAGAACATAGATTTTTACTGTAACTTTTTCCAATTTCCACCTCACTCATTCCATTCCACCATGGGCGTGCTGACTGATTGGGCTCCAAATGTTGCATCAATAAAAACCCTAAAACAATAACTCTTAGGTTTAACTGAAAGTAGTGCACTAATTCCTCACTGCACATGAATAGAAGCCTTATTGCAATATACTTTAGGATTGAACCCAAAGTACAACCTTTTTAAGAAGTTATATACTCAGAAGTAATAAGGGTAATATTAACACTAAGAAGTTGGATGATTGATTAAACTAAACTGTTGTCAATAGAAACAAAGATAAGAGAAGTAAATAAATGATAATAAAAAGGACCAGGGCATGGGGTTTTGCTTCCCAAATCCTACGTAATTATCCTAGTGAGACCTATGTCCTTAATAGTAGTTTATTAAATAGAGAATTTGCTATTTCACCCTCACAAGATACAGATCATTGCTTGGATTAAACTCCCCCATAACCAATAAAACTCGAAACCCAAGTTCCTGGTCACTATGGTCGACCATTCTTGGCATGTTAGCAAATCATAACCCAATCACCTCATTGTCCCTTACTAACACCTCAGGGGGATAATAAGATCATTCGGAAGTTATAATCATGATTATAGAAACTTGCATATCCATGATTACAGCAATATACAAAGCAAGTCATCAATTTGCAAAGCAAGGAAATAAGTAGAACGATACTTTATTTACCATGATATTATTGAGTTTATACGCATGCTATGATAAAATATGAGCTATTGGAGATGGTCCCCATTCCCTAGAACAAAAGTATACTCACTCATGGAGAGAAAGAATAGAAGAAAGATAGAAAGAAGAATGGAGGGGACCATGACATCTGGTGTAGGAAGACCAATTTCTCCACTACAGTTGCTGCCTCCTTGCTCCTCGCTAGGATTTGCATTATGCTATGTTGATTCTAAGAACTGACCACAGACCCTTTAGAATGGATGATAGTAGTTCCCTTTTATAAATTCATTCCTCGATGTTGAAACCCTAATGTTGAATACTTGTGGTTGAAGGCAGCTAATTTGCATGGCCCTTACTCGGTCCAACAGGCAACTCGTGTGGATTGATCAATTTGGACCTCATGTCTGATTCTCTGTTGGACTATTGTGGACTGAACTAGAGTAGGATGCATGCTAGGTGTGCATGTTAGAACTGAATAATATAGAAGACTTTGGGTGGAGAGTTGCTTGAGTTGAGCGACCGGTGAAGCCGATTGCTCGACTAGGTGGTTGGAAGGTGGACACTGGAAAGCTTCTGGGACATGTCTTCCCTTGAGGTGTGGCATCATGAGGGCTTGATCATCCATCTGGGCATTAAAGTATATTCTTGGTTGGTTTTGCAAAAAATATATATAAAGTGCATTAAAGTCCAGAAAAGTGAGGATACTTGCATTTAAGTAAATCTAGAGATAAAACTACGAAATGGGAACACAACATCCCCTAAAAAGTGATTAAACTAGCATGTTAAGATCAGTATAAATATACTCATCACTGACCCATACCCACCACAGTCATGTTGCCCAGCACGGTCGTGCTACATACAACCCTAGCAGCAGTTTTGCACTACATTTCCTATTCTACCCCCACTTAACCTAATGCTTTTCGACCACATATATATACATAGGTGGTGGTTGGATCACAAGTGTATCAACTAGTAGTCCACTCTCAGCTCCCCCATTTTGCCTCCCATCCATTCCCACTCCATTCCACCTCCATTCCATCATCTTCCACCCCTGAAATACCTATTCTAGGGTTTTTGGCTACTTTCCACCATACATCCATGCCATCTACCTACATTGGAGGGAGGTGCTCGAGCTTATACTATTAGGAGGTGGAGAAGGAGTCTTCACTGATCTCATCATGGATTCTCACTCCTCTTTTGATTATTCTTCCTTTTTTTATTATTTTCTTGTTATATGAGTAGCTAGGCCGCTTAGGTGGGATGTTTGGGGCCAAAAATGCTACTTTGATACCATGTTGGGGGAAAGAGATATGTAAACATTGTAATTTCATTTACTAATGATTATTTTCTATTTCTATCTCATTTTGCAAAAAAAAATTGTGGTTTGTACTTGTAACCTAGGATTCTTGGAAAATTTCTTATATGTCACTCTTTTTTTGAATTTTCTCCCAAGTTCAATTAATGGATCCCTAGTTAGCTATTCACCTTCCTACATGTTAATCAATTCTCATACACCTAGGTGGGAGATATAAGTAGCTAGTATAGCAGCATTTAGTGAAAATATCTTGGAGCCTTCTCAAGGTTTGAATGTAGGTGCTGTGGGGTCTAAAACCTCACTTCCATCTTCCATTGCTATTCTTAGCCCCTAATTACTCTAAATGTTCCTATCCTAGAAACCTAGGCTTGACTAGATCCTAATTGAATTACATCTAAATCCTAATCCATGTGAGCCTCGTAAGGGTGGGTAGGAGGTGTTAGGGACTAGCTCCCCTATACACACTTACCTTATCCATGACTATTAGTAATTTAGGGAAATTAATCAGCATCTAATAGTTTGTTTGGTTTGGTAATCTAAATGAAATAAACAATGCTTACATGTTAACATACCAAACCCAATTGACAAGTGCATTCCCCCAAACATCCCACACTTATCTTAATTGCAGAAAAACCCTAATTGCCTTCTTTCTTAGTTAGTGTTAGCTTATTAAGCTCTTTACTTCTCGAGTTAGCTTCTTGCCTTGTTCTTGCCTAGTTCTGTATAGTTTAGGTATTTAATTTCTCTTTTGTCTAGTTTTCTAGCTTAGTGTAGTGTAGATCTCTTCTTTCTTTCCTTAGGATAATTTTTTTTCATTCTTGATTAACTTGTCTTCTCTTGCTCATTAGAATTAATTTTCTAGGGTTATCTTAGATGTTGATCTTGTTTGCTTTACTTTAATTTCTTGTTTGCTCAACCCTTAGTGTAATCATCAAATCAACCTTCAATCCCCTAAACCCTAGACTCCATTGTTGGAATCTAGTGAAAACTAACCTAGCTCTATGCCATCTTTCTCTCATTGGTTCGACCCCTAACTTATACTATAACACGACCCTTGTGCTTGTGGGTAAGTGTTAGTCTATATGAGTGTGTCCAAATCTTAAGTTTTTATAAATTTAAAAGATACCCAGTGTGTTCAAGCCCTTGAGGTGTGTGCATCTAGTCAAGATTCAATTGATTTAGGTGTGTGTCCCTTGAGGTAATGAGAAATGCACCAATATGCCCAATTGATTCTTGATTTTTAATGTCATAGTGCATCATTGGTTACTAATTTCAAGTTCATATTGGTGTTTGATACAAAATTGAATCAATAATATAGAATGGTTAAAGTTATAGCTTGAAAGTATATATAATCTACATTATTCATAAAGGGACATTATAAGTGCATCTAGGGTGATTAAGCTATACATTTAGTTCATAGACACTCAAGGGCTACTAATCAATAGTATCAAGATGGATTTGATCATTAAAGATCAAAGGTGATCATTATCAGGCATTTTGATATTTCCAAAAATATTAAAGTAAACATATAAAGGAAATAAGTAAGGTATTTTTGAAAGGGTTTGATCGCATTTTTAAGATCTATATCTCATTTCTTGAACAATTTGGTATACTAGAATTCATTATTTGGGTAAACAAGATATTTGTAGTGATTTTTATTAGTTTTGGGATTTTTTCCAAGAATTTGAGAGAAACAGTGAGAAAATTATCATTGTGGGAAAGAAGATTGAAAAATCATCATATTTTGTAAAATAGAGGGTTGTTTTGAGGACACTATAGCAAGTAGGATTCTTTTTTCATTTTCATATAATAGAAATCAGATCTCTAATTTTTGTACAATAAACTTGTACATCTCTCAGTGTACATATTTTCGTACATAGACTACTAAGGCCTTTATTATTATAAGAAACTAACAAAAAATAGAGAAACAAGATAGAACATTCAAAATATTAAGTGTTGTTGTTCATCATGTGACTAATAGTTGTCACTTAGGACCCAAAAACTAGAAAAACTACGCCATAATAGTTGGTGATGCACAAACTGAATTAGACTCTAGGTTGGATAAGATTTTGAGTTAGACTCAAGGTTTGACAAGATCCATAGAGAAAATATAAGAAAATTGAGTGTAAGAAGGTGACGAACAAGATATAATAACTATATAGGGGTTATCCTCTATAATGTATCTTCATTTGAGGCTTCTCGAGATAAGTGAGAGAGAAATCTTCCTTAAAAGCCTCTTTCTTCTTCCTTTCCTCCTCCTCCTATTTGGAGTCTCCTCTAAAGTCTGCATTCCTTTGTTTCTATCGAGTTTAGATGTGCCAAATGAAAGATATTGATCAAAAACATCCTCTCTCTCTTTATATTTTTTTCACTTACATGGTGGGGCACTTCATGCATGAGATTCTACACGTCATGCACCTTAGGTAGTTTCCAAAACTAGGGCTCAAAGTTACTTAGCATGTCATGGGTGAGGAGGTGCACACTATTCTTAGGGTCATGGGAGGCAATTGTTGATAAGATTTCACATCATTTTGTTGATGGGGCATAGTGTTCAGAGTGATGATTGCCGAAGGAGTTGTTGCTGATGTGGCATTGAATGTGCTTGGAATGTGCACAACATGCGTGTCGAAGTCGCCTTTGCCGCCATCTTTTGGGATCATGCACATTGTGCATGGGAGATTGCAAGTTGTGTGTGTTGAAATTGTTTTTTCCTCTATCTTTTGGGATCTTACACATCGTAGATGTGAGAATGCACCTCAAGCATAAAATTGGAAGCACTTAGAGTAGCTTCTGAATCAATGATGTTCACCTAAGGGTGCACACCTTGCTTTTATATATCAAAGCTTGGCTCAAACTATCAGACTTCATTTAATAGAGACAAGGTTTGGATTGGTTAAATATGAACCAAATTCATTAACTATTCATCGAGTTACTCACAATTAGCAAGAAGACTTATTAACCTATTTAAGAAATTACAAGTTATTATGCATCAAAAGCATGAAATTTGAGTTATTAAATGATTGATATTAGGGTATAAAAAGTATTATAAACTACTTTCATCAAACCACCCAAAGCTAAGCTATTGCTTTTCCTCAAACAACAAGATCCAAAGCAAGACTCGGATATTATAATGTGCATTCAAAAGATGAATTTGAACTAGTTTCAATCAAAAATTTTGTTTGATCAAAAGATTTCTTACATGAACGATTAATCCTCTTATTTATGGTGTGAATCTTTTCATATGAGATAAATAGACAAGATCTCCCCCTATCCCTGGGAATTCAGTGTTCTATGAGGTATACCCCAAAACCACAACCAGAAAACTCCCACCTTGTAACTCTTCATATCAACCCAATTTTAACTTTCTATTTTGATATGAAAGAATTCTAGCATTCACATTTAGATAACACTAGAACCATGTTTTTAAATTAACCTAAAGGTACCCAACCTTCACGACTAGATTAGTATTTTAAGAAGGTTGACATAGCAAGTGGGGGTTATTGCCTCTTTTCCATATTTCAAGTTTTGCATTTTAGCTCTTGAATTCTTTTCACCTAGCCTTCACTAACAGTTTGCTTTTTTAATTTAGATTAGCATACTAAGTGGGAAAGTCATAGCCTCTTCCCCAATGAAATGAAAAATAGATAGATGTTGGTGCTAAATATGTGTTTTTCTAAGTTGTATAATCTTTGGGTTTTGAAATAAAGCACTCTAGCTTAGTTGATGTAGGATGATTATGGGGAGGGTTGGCTCCTTATTTCAAGAAAAAATATGGATAAATGGGTGTTTATTTCAATTTCAATAGTCCCTTTCATGATTCATGTCTTTGAATATATTGCAATGCGGGGGTAGGATTTGAACCTATCGTCTTTGAGTCATGATCCTAATGAGTCGACCAATTCCTATGCCTCGCTTGTTCCCCTTCCACCCTCTGATTTGCTCATTTCTACTTTTATTGCACTTATAGGAGTAGCATGCTTACCTTATCATGATCTCAACAAAAGAGTGGACAAAACTTTGTCATAGACAATAGCATAATATGATGAACTGGTTCAAGTATTCATTTATATACCCATTTTATGATAGATTTCTGAAAGAATATTCAAATTTCTTGCATTACGGATACAAATAAAGTTATAGTTTTATAATCACACAACATAATTAAACATGATCACAATAAATACAATGTCTCAGAAAAAAGATGGTAGGGTACAAAAATGATGCAATGCAAAACAAGTAGAACAAATAATACCTAAACAGGTACGCAAAAGGATAATAGATGTTGCATAACCAAAGGTTGGTCCATCGACCCCTTTAAAATTTTTATCAACTAAAACATGGGCCTAATAATACACACCAATCCCCCTAGAGACTCACATCGGGAGATATTCTTATCTATCTACTTTCCCGTCGATCAACAAGGCTACTGATTCATGCATCTTGCAAAGAAGATTTGTATCACTCAACCAAATCCACCAACCAAGGGATCTCTTGCCTAATGGGACACCAACCTACGATCTACCAATAAAAAAGATCTTCACCCACATTTCCTGAAGAGACTTCTCCCTGACAAGTCCACTCAAAATACTCCACAAATTGATGAGGCTTCTTCCCATTGATGCACTATGCTTACATGGTCTCTCAGTAATGATGCAACTCCCTTAAAAAGGCAATGATGCAAATCCAGCCCGATGTAGATTATAAGTTACTCTACATCTCTTAATCTTCCGCATATCAATTCCCCTTCATTCATGGTGGTTGACACATTTATTGTAAGAAAATGGGGCATTGGACCTTATCCTAGAAGTCACCTATATATATCCACCTCTTTCCTCTAGGGTGAGGCATCATCATCCATGCCACCAAGTTTGCAAACTCTATCAACATCAAGTTTCATCAGTTGATCAATTTGTTGGTATGTATGCCCAGATATCCAGACATACAATGGTTGAAATGTTTCATGTACTTGATTTGATAATAATAAAGGCAATTTCATCAATCGTGTTTATTTTCAATTAAGAGATATAATGATACTCAGTGACATATGTCTTCAGGTTGAGGACCTGAAAAATGAGATCATATGTATGATAAGAGTACATACATTATTGTTATGTCCCTAGTCAATCAATATTATGGAATCAAAATAGATGAAAATAATACATAAGACTAGAATGTGTGTCGACTTGATGACAAAGTCTCATTAGTTATGAAATAGGATATAAAGTCAAGCACATAGGTACTTGTTAGATAATAGTGTATTGGATAGACCCACATTTGGAGTGATACATGGAACCAATGAATGATAGTCAGAATTAGCTCTCAAACTAGTAGTGGTGATTGTGGTTCTTAGACCTAAAGCCATTGCACTCATCACATGACGCTCGATAAACTTTGACACCATCCAATGTGACCTTGAATAAGGCTTGTCATGGAAGTGGTTCTTGGGTACATTGTGACACATGGGGATTGCCTGTGAGTGATGTACATAGGATTTTCCCCTCCTGCAAGAGTTTATATCATGGCCACTTGATAAGGAAGATTGAGAAAAGCATAGACATTTGCATGGGAGTCAATATACGATATTGAGCTCACTTGCATCTCATCAGTTTGCTTTAAGTTCAAGAAACATAAATCGAGTATTAATACAAATATAATTCTATGCCTCGCATATAATCTGTATATATTAGACAAAGGAACTATACAATCATGGTAACAATAATCACAAATATAGGTTGAAGTTGTTCTCCAACTTTATAATTACTTGGGTAACAAGAAAGTTGTAACATCCCTGACCTGGGTTATGGCTTAACCCTAGAAGTTTTGACTAAGTAAGTTATTTACAAACTTGTTTTAATCTTTTGAAAAGTAATTAAGACTCTTTTATAGTTTAACTTTCACGTCTGAGCTTATTTGCAAATTGTTTATGCATTATATGATTATTTGGGTATAAAGTGCAATTTACCCAAGATGAAGGTCTATATTGCAAAATTTCACATATTGAATGCATATCATGTGTTTTAGAATCATAAGAGAGAGAATGATGCTAAGGGGTGGCTTGTGGAAAGCCTAAATTTCAAATTGAAACTTGTTTGAATAATGTTAGTGCCTTGTGCACCAATTTTGGTACAAATTGTTATTTACCCAAAATGTAGGGTTGATATGAAAATTACCACCTCTAGAGTGTCCCTACTCCCTCCTAGTATCATATAGATGTGATAGAAAGAAGGAGACACCATGTTTTAATCATATTTGAGTGATGGTACTCTTGGTGATGAAAAGACCAAGAAAGGGTTGAATGTGAAACCCTAATTTGAGTTGTATCAGTTTGTAGAGTTCATATGAGAGTGCCTATCGGAAAAGGAGTCATAGAGGGAGTCTTATATTGTTTTGCGAACATTTATCCTTGCCCATGACGAGCTAAGCACATCAAGGAGGTAAAGTGTATCGGTTTACAACTTCCTTAGAAAAGTTGTATCGGGTTGTGAATAAAGTGGTGATTGAGTTGATATATTTTATCCAAAGAGATAAGTAATGGATGAATTTTCATCTCTAGATTATCCTCAAGTGTTTTTCATGTCAATATAAATATAAATTCATGCATTTACACGTGTCAACCATGCATGGACATGTGGCACCTACTAGCTTAAAATGATGACACCTCATTTACACACTTTTTCATGAACCTCAAGTATATATACCCTTCTTTTCACCTACTAGTGAAATTTTATAATATTTACCACCCTATTTCCCTAAGGTATCATGCATAGAGTCTTGGTATCGTGCATAGGTGAAGTGGTATCATGCATAGGGCTTTGGTATTGGCCATAGCATGGTGATATCAGCCAAGCAAGGTGATATCAGCCTAGTAAGGTGATATCAGCCATAGGGGAGTGATATTGGCCACAAGTGAAAGGGATATCGGTCACAAGTGAGGGCATGTCATGCATGAGTAGTGAGGTATCGTTCAAGGTGCTAAGGAGAAATAAGGAGCTCAATTCTTAACCCTAAGGTAAAGCCATGATCATCTTCAACCTTGGATTGAAGCATCGATCTAGGGTTATGATATTCCTTTCTTTTCTTCTTCACCAAATTCTTATCCATGGTGATTATTTGCATATAGAGGAGTTTTGAAGTTCATATTCAACATTAGGAATGTGAATCTTTGGAGCTTGGAGCTTTGAAGTTGTTCTTGATGCGAGTTATATAACTTGAACCCAATTATATTATTATGCACTTTCAATTCTGTCATACTTGCTAATCTACTTGCAATTTCGAATTTTCCTGATTAATTAATGATCCTATGAGTTCTAAAAGTTTCATGGGACTGTTGTCCATGACTTATAACAGTAATAACAAGAGTCTAGAGGTTTATTATGATGACACCATCAAGGGTAAACTGATATTGGGTTGAAGCACACACCTCCAACCCGATGTGGTGATGAAACCCTATATGATATGAAAATCGATACACCTTAGAACCCCACACCCCTAATGGTTTGTACAAAGGGTTGTAAAAGGTTTAACCATATGTCTAGCCTATCACTCAACACATGATAGGATTGATTCCTTGAAGGTATGAAAAGATATGATCTTAAGGGGCTAACCCGATATGGTGTGAAGCACACACACACCTCTTTGCCCAATATGGTGTGAAGCACACACACACCTATCTGCCTGATATGGTGTGAAGCATATACACACATCTCTTCCTGATATGGTGTGAAGAATAGACACCTCTCTACCTGATATGGTGTGAAGCACACACACACCTCTCTACCCGATATGGTGTGAAGGACACACACCTCTCTACTTGATATGGTGTGAAGCACACACACACCTCTCTGTCCGATATGGTGTGAAGCACACACACACCTCTATGCCCGATATGGTGTGAAGCACACACACACCACTCTACTCGATATGGTGTGAAACACACACACACCTCTTTGCCCGATATGGTAAACACACATACACATGTTGGACAATATGGGTAGCAAGCACACATCTCTTGCCCAATATGGAGGAAGCACCTCAAAACCCATATGAAGGAAAGCACCTCAAATGTGATGTACTTGATGGAGTAACACATGAAGTGTCTTATATCAAGTCATACATTAAGATGTAAGGTGTTTAATGAATATTGATTAAGTAGGCCAATGTACCTTGAAGGAAAGGTTGTGCCGACTTAATAAAGTATGAAGTAATCAACATCCTAGTGAGGATAAGAGAGAAACTCATACTTTTGTGATAATGATGTAATGAGCATACATTAATGCTCCTAATATGTATAGAGTATGAATTAGGGTTTGATCCTTGATAGTATGATCTTGAAAACCCTAAATGGTTAATAATGGGAAACCCTAGCCCTAATGGAGGGTGATGGTATGTATTTGAAACCCTAATCGATAAGAAAGGGAAACCCTAACCCTAATATTGGGATAGTGGTATTACCTTGTATTGCATGGTGTTGATATGTATTTGATATGGATGTTATCATGAAATACTAACCATGCAGGTATCATGAGATGATGAGCATAGCCAAGTATGAGCTATGATGTTTTATGTGATATAAATTTAAATGGGCCTTGTGAGCCATGTGAGATGCTTGTGCAACAAGTATCATGTATACATTGGTCTGAGGACCTAGAGGTAATAGTTACCTAATAAGTGGTAACAGATTTCAGTGATGAACTAAGGGTTTGAATACCCATATCTAGTAATCATGATGATGATAATGCAAAGGGATGAGAATTCCCAGTAATGAGATAAGGAATTGAGATCCTGAATGTTATATGCGTTCCAAAGATTATGAAAGTACTTGATAAATGTATTATATCTTTCTTTGTAGCATCTATTATAATTCTTGCATGTAACTTGGTTGATGCTAAAAGATATTGTAATACACCTAAGTAAACAATTGGAATCTTATAATGTAGTACCCTGACCATAGATCCATTTAGTGTCAGGATTTGTTGAATGGTGAAACAAGTTTAACTCTGAGGGCATATTTTTGAATATGTGGGGGCGATGGGCGCAAATATGCTTACATCCTTATGAGGGATTGATGTGAGATCTCCTTCATTATAATCCGGGATGGATGTATAATCTCTCGATGAAGATGAATCTGGGGATTGATAACTGAAATCTCCCTGAAGAGAATGCATGTTGCGGGTGTAGCTCTATAGAGAAGATACTAGTGTACCCTAGTAAGCTAATTGTAGTTGACATGAGATTTCCTGCCAATAGTCTTGTACTGACTGAGACGGATGAGGTCTTAGCAGTTGGCTCTTCCGTTGACCTTATGTGGTACTGATGCTTTACGTAGCCATGGTCGGTTGGAGTATGAGCGGTATACCTCATCTCATTAGGGCATAAGTGTGATTGTAAATATGTAATCATCCATGTATTATATTTGCTTAAGGATTGAATACGAAAAATATTGGTTGATGTTACATTTCTTTTATGCATCTTAAATGGATAGATGTTATACATGTTCTTCATATTTCTTATAAAATGAATAGATGATTTACTACTTTGTCATATATAGTTGTAATGTTTCTGAAGATGATATTGCTTTACTCTGCCTAAACAGTGATTACATCCTACGTATTTTAATGTAAAAGAATCCTTTGCTCAGTTTTATACTATTTATATGTGATAATAATATTGTTGGCAGAGAGTTATATCTCATGCTGGGACATGGGTCTCACCCCATTGGTCACCAATATTTTTACGTGGACGCAGACGAGGAGGTAGGGACCATATTGCAGAGGGAGGAAAACACCACCAGGGACAGCAGTAACAGCTCAGGTTGAGTGCACTGTCAGTCGTGTCTTGTAGATAGAAGTCCTATGTGTCGTCTTTGTACTCTCAGGTCCTTGGAGTTAGTATGTAATAGTTTTATGAACGATCAGAGATTTTGGCTTGTATGCCTTGAGGTTTTATGTTTCTTATGTATAGTTTTGGCAAGGCAACTATTATATGTTATCCTTGAGATGAGATGGTACAGTGTATGTACAATATGAACCATGATGTATATAGTACTTTGGTTCTCTTCGTAAGAGTTTCTTGGAAATGGATCTCTTTGCAAAAATGGTTTTA
The DNA here is from genome assembly GCA_963693085.1 of Alisma plantago-aquatica. NCBI lineage: Eukaryota > Viridiplantae > Streptophyta > Magnoliopsida > Alismatales > Alismataceae > Alisma > Alisma plantago-aquatica. The sequence continues at coordinate 630,695,953 of OY856411.1, forward strand.
ATTTTTAGTGATTTTGTTAATTTTTAGTGATTTTGTTAATCCACTGTTAATGTTTATTCCACAAGTATTACTCGTGATGGCTTGATTTGATGTCGGGTCATCACAAAAGTGTTTCTAGACACTTCTCATTGCTTGTTATTTCATAATCTTGTTATGTACAATCATTACCAATGTAATTTGAAACCAATAGGTCACACGCATAGGATGCATTTGGAATAAGAGTTTACTCATGGATATGGTTTAATTTTGTTATGCAACACTGGTTGTCAATTGACCGACTGGAGTATCCAGTTGGCTATCTAGTGTGTTAGTCGATTAGCTAGAGTGTCCACTCAACCGACTGGACTACTTTTGACACTGGTCGATGAAACTAACTAGTAGATTGGTTGGAGTTTCCAACCAACTGACTGAGCAATGTTCCCAGTGGAAAATCTGTGACACCCTGTGCTACAAAGGAATGAGATTACTCAACACAAAACTACGGAAGAGAGATTAAAGAACTTATTAGCAAAAAACATAATAAAATAAAACCTTTTTTTCATGAAACCGCCATATAGCAAGAACCTTTACACATGTACCCTTTCATGCCTCAAAGCATTCACAAGGGATGATACCAACCTGTAACGAAGGTACTGTTCTAGAACATATATACATGACTCCATCACATCTGATATACATAGGACACATAAATAGATCACATCTGCAAAACATCTACAAAATGTTCCCAAAGACCTGAGTGTACAAAGACAACTCTAGGACTCTATCAATAAAGACAACTAGCAACACTTTCAACCTTATCAGGTACTGCTCAACCTCCTCAGCACGATCTCTACTTCCTCATGCTCAGCCACCTAAAAAGATTGTTAACCAATGGGGTGAGACACATAGTCCCGGTGAGATATATAACTCTCTGCCAACTCTATTATTATCACAGGTAAGATAAACTGAGCAGTAGTAAGAACAAGTATTGATGAATTATGAAAATCTTAATAATTTAAAAGGAATATGAAGAACATGTATATTTCTATCAACAACATTATATAAAGATCAAATAAGGCCTCAACCAACATTTTCATAGTTGATCCTATAAAATTTATACTACATGGCTGATTACTTATTTATTATGCCCTGAGGATTTGAATCGTACCATCCAAATCCAACCAACCACTATATGAATATATAGTCGAGTCAGTTTCATACAAGGTCTGATGGAAGAGTCAGAATCCATGACTTCACCTTCCTCACCTGCATATTTATAAACTAATAACAAGAAGGCAAAGCATCATCATCTCATAGATTTCATGCTATACATTTACATCATACACTTCACATCATAACAATTAAGGTTTTTCTTTACCTGATTAGGGTTTACAGGGTTGGATCATCAACCATCTTTAGATCATCACTTCCTTCATTGTTATGAAGTATATTTATAGATGTGGGAACATATTCTTGTCATTATTATGAAACATGTAAATAGGTATAGCTTCCAACATCACACCATGTAACCCTAACATCCACAAGATGCATCACTACACATCACAAGATATCAATTAGGGTTAGGGTATCGACCACTACACTAAGGTAGGGTATTGGCTACAACACTAAGGTAGGGTATCGGCCACTACACTAAAGTAGGGTATAGGCCACCACACTAAGGTAGGGTATCGGCCACTACAATAAGGTTGGGTATCGGCCACTACGGTATTGGTTTAACATCTCTTGTATCAATTTATCATTGCTTGTATCTGTCTTAACACCTCAATGAGAGTGTGTTGGCTAAGGCACAACAAATGATATTGGTCTAGAGGTACAAGAGAAGGTGTATCTATTATACCACCTCTTAAGGTATCGGCCTCACTATCCCTTAGGGTACCGGCCTACCCATAAACTTGGGTATCGACCTATGTACCCCATTGTGTATCGGCCACATATATCTCCATAAGATATCAACAATTACAGTCTGTTTGTATCAGTTGAACCATAAGGTAGGTGTTCCTCACCTCTAAACAAGGTGTGTCAGGCTAGAGGGGTATCGGATTCCATGGTGTGTCAGATTGCACATGTATCAGATTAGGGTTATCCATGTCAGCTTCCATGCTCAACTAAAAGCATCAGGGTTCAGCACTCTTCTCCACTAGCCATCATGAGATCAAGACAATCCAACATCCTAAGAGGTTTATGGGTTAACACAAGATCATATCGGTTTACATATCAGATTGTATACATGTCAGTTTGGCACATCATATTCGTTTACACCTCATATTGGTTTAGTCATCTTCTACCTCAAGATGACGATACTAACGGAAAAAGAAAAGAGTAACTTATGGCAGTAACTTAACAGAGTTCCATCCTCAAAACCAAACACAAGACTACCAAGAAAATCTACCAGCAAGCAAGAGATAACAAGCTAAAGATAACTATCAAGGTAACAAATAGAAAGGTGATAATAACAAAGTAGGGTTAGAGTTATATAACCCACCTCAAGAATAACCACCAAGCTTTAAGCTTCATGGTCAATCTCCAAACTTCCCAAGATCAAGGTAGAATAATATCCTCCCAACTCAATCTCCACAACACCTCCAAGAAGGAAGATAGGATCGAGGTTAAGAAAGCACAAGAGAGAAAAGAAGGTGCAAAGGTCCATAGAAGAAGAAAGAAGAAGAGAAAGAAGGATAGAAAACCATGGATTACCAAGGAAGAAGATGAAAGAGAGCACCACTAGATTTGTCTCATCCACCAAGCTCTAAGGGAGAGTGCTCTTCAACATCAAGGTCGGCCAACAAGGAGAGAAAACAAGGATCACTAAAAGGGTTCTCTTGCATGGGAAGATAGGAGTATATATACATGGCCAGAGAGAGAGAGAGCAAGGGGAAGGTGTCACCATATTAGAAGCTTATAAGACACTTGTCCAAGAAGAAGGGACACATGCCATGCCATGCAACAAGGTGATAGAACCTACGTCTCACCCACTTGGTTACTAAGAAGGTCAAGGTCGACACACCCATCCACCTCCTACACAAACCGATAGGGATGGAACCCTAGGTCACAAACTGATATGGAACTTCCCTAGAGTAACAACAACCCGACATGGTGATCCTCAAGATGCCACCAACTAATACCAAGCCTCCTCAAGGAAACCACAAACTGATACAGGGTCTCACCAAGGCTCTCAAGCCCGAGACAACACTCTCCTCAAACATGTGCCCAAAACATCACCAAGGATGTCACCACTCAACCAAGGCCAAAAGAAGGTGACCAACACTTCCTTTCTCCTCTAGATGATGCCAAGAGAGAGACAAAACACTCAAGAGGTGTCAAACTTTCCCATCAACCCCTATGCTAGGTAAATTGCAAGTTGCACCAAAACCTCACCACAAAGCACAAACATCAAGCAACAAGGCTCAAACAAGGAGCACAAACCTCCAACATGCCCTAATTACATTCCACATAATTAGAGCAATGAGATAAGAAACAAGCTTAAGCAAAACAAATAGGGTTATCCCAAAATGTGGGTCAGGGTCCTTACAAAATCAAAATAGCCAGTCGACTAGCTGGAGTGTCCAATCGATTGACTAGGTCGAATCGGCAATGTTGGAAAAAACAAAAAGCATTAATTATCATTGTTATTTCATTACTGACTATGTGCCAATCAATCAGCTGGATTGGTCACTCGATTAACTGGCACTGCACAGCCACTGTCAGCCAATGTTTTTTTGACCCTTTGTCTCCCTAGGGTTTGTGAAACCCTATCCTAGTCTCTCCTATATAAAGGGGGGTGGCCAAGTCTCTTCAGACACTTGAATTCACATAGTTGTGGTAATGTGAGATACTAATCTGTCTTAACCCTAAAAGGGAGAGATAGCAAGGGCAAAAAGTCGACACTAGCATGTTGATAATGAATGGGAACCTCCTTCCCTCCGGCTCAGGAAGTGTGATGTGGAGGTATCAGTGGTCCATGTGGACTACATAGAGATGTGAATGATTTTGCTTCCATACTAGGAGGATGTTATCAACCACCATCTATGAGTGTTACACCAAGAGGATGCCATCAATTGTTGTTTGTGTGCTACTTGCAAAGGAAGCACATCTTTGTGCGAGGATAGTCGTTGGACTTGCTCCAGGACAAGGTACATCTTGCACCCTCTTTTATTATATGTTATTGTTGACATGATCTATTGGTATGGGAATATGGAGATTTTTTTCACTTCTATCTCTATCTTAATATTTCTCTATAGTGGTAGTAGAGCCATGACAATCTATTGTATCAATATTTAGATCAATGCAATTAGATTTATTTATGATTAATTTTGTTGCATGGATGCAAATATTTTAAATGGTTAATGTGCATATCCATTTAAATATCACATACATTAGGTAATATTTTGTATATCCTATACATATGATATAATATATAAATTCAATCCACACATATCGCCCTAAAATTGTTTTGTGGGTGGGTGTGTGTGGTTATCGATAAAACCCCCTAGATTCTTGTGCATGGTTGGATGGTTTGTTTTCTATCTTAAAATTCAGCTTGCATATCGAGCCTCAAGTCTCTCTTATAGATTTAGTTAATGCTTACTCCTTATGCATCCCTCAAATGTAACTCGAGGTATTCACATTGAACAATGTAATGTAGATATGAATAGAATTAGTTTCTATTTCTCATGATAGAAGGAATTATGTCCATGTGAGTCGAACAAATGGAAGTCGACTTAATAAATTAGAGTATTAGAGGACCCAGCCGACCATAGGATCCAGTTGATCAACTAGATGCCCAACTAACTGATTGAAGGAGTTTAGCCAACTGTTAGAGCCAAGAGTCAATCGACCAACCGATTGATAAGAGGTCCAAACTGATCAAATAGAGGGTCCAGTCAACCGACTGTTATAGCATAGAGTTTTTCCTATATAGGTTGATGCATGTGATGTGTCACCTTAGGAATTCTTTGCGGCTCCAAAGCTTACTTGTTGAATTGAACAACTAGTTTCCAACTAGTTGGCTGGTCACTAGAGGGGGGTCCAACTTGCCTACCGCCCAAATTTAGACCTTGATTTGGCATTCGCCCAGACCGAATGGTAGGCTATTCTTGTGACTAGCCTGACTGTTCGGCCTAAACCAAGACTGGGCGGCCACTTAGTTAGGCTAGAGCCAAGAATGATAAGGTTTTTTCTTTCTTTTTTGCTTTTCTAATTCACCCACCCCCTATCTCGAATGTCTGTGTTTGTCTTTTGCAATGATTTGATGTGAACATCAATTTTATTTACACTAAATTAATTCAAATAATAACTTAAAATCTAGTTACAACAATTCAACAAGAACTAAATTCTATATGTAACGAACTTTTCTCTATCAAATCATATATGTTTAATTTGAATACATTGAATAGTCTTCATTCAAAAATTTTGAGGTGTTTTATGACATTATTTACTAAATCTAGGTTAGTATTTACTAAAACATGGGATTAGGCATTCAGTTCTAACTGATGATTGTTTGTTGTGTTTATGACAATATTTGACAAATATGGATCATTACTTCCTTAGATATGTGTTTAAATTAGTTTTTATATAGTGTTTTGTATATAAGTATTTAACTATATATAATATTACTAAATGTAACTAATTATATGAAAGAAAAAACCTATGCCTGGGCGGCTGACTAGTTAGCCTAGTCAGACTAGTCGTCCTGGTCACCCAAGGAATCAGGGTGACTGACTAGCCACCTTAACAAGTATGCTCTGAAGAATTGCATTAGTATGGTCATAACCATTGCTCGTATATTTGTGATTGCATATTTCGTTTGTGGATACAACATATATATATGATATGGGATTAAAAGTATGTTATTATTAGAAATGAATATATTTATAAATAAAATACATCAATAAATATTAAGTCTAAGATTCCTTTGATAAGCAGCACACATGAAATCTTATCGACTAAGTGTGTGCATGCAAAAATGTGGTGCATCGTTTATCTCATGGAATTATGATGGTAGTTATGTGGGTATGTCAAAGTAAGGTGCATTTCTATCATGTTGGCTTTTGGGTCAAGCTTAACTAGGTGACCTTAATAATATTAAGAGCCTAGAAGCATACAAATGGACCATGGCAAGGAGTTATGCATATCATCTATTCAAGAATGGCATTGGATGTAATTACCAAATATTGCCTACCTTAATAATTGATTATGGACGTTGGCCTTGGTTTTGTAATAACTCAAAATATTTTGGATCTTGGCTCACTAGAAGATTTTATGTTGCAATCTTCCAAATTGATGGTGAGGGACATTAATTTTAACAAAATAGTTGGACTAATAATTAATTAAAGGTCTAATTAAAATCATCAATATTATCAAATCATATCCAAATTATTTTGACAAATGGAATTTTCTTTTGTAGAAATAAATGAAAAACACATTCCCATTGCAATCGGTCCTTGAGAAGGACAAATTAAATGGGACCAACATCCAAGTTTGGTTCAGGATTTTGAGAAATGTTCTCACTCATGAGCACAAGCTCTATATTCTTGAAGTACCAGTGCTAGAGGAACCCAATCCCAATGCACCTAAAGCTAAAATGTATGCTTACTTGAAGCATGCAAATGATGTTGCAGATATCAATGACCGGATTCTATTTTGTATGAACTATGAGTCGCATAAACAGCATGAAAACATGAACATTCTCAAGGTGGTGACACATCTTAAGAACATTACCAGAATTTGCAAAGTAGGAAAGGCATAATGCATCCAAGGTGTTGTTTGAGGAAAAATTGATTGAGGGAGACCTAGTTGGCCCCATGTGATCAAGATAATTGGGCATGTGGAAAACCTAGAAAAACTAAGATTCCTTTAGGACAAGAGTTGTTTGTGGATATAATTCTACAATCGTTGCTTGAATCATATAGTCATATTCATCAAGTGTTAGTACATGAACAACTTGGCTAAGCTACTGTTTGAATTGTTTGGCTCATTGTTAAAATTCCAAAGAAATAATGAAGAAGTAAAACCTGAATCCATGATGGTGATCAATGAAAGGGAGTCCAAGGGTGAAGACAAAGACAAGAAAAGTTCTGATGCTAAGATGAAACCCAAATTTTATGCATTCAAGATGAGGAAAAGGGTAAGTGTAAAATGAAGTTGTCCTTTTCACTTAACAGAATTGCATAATAGAAGGCAAGAGATAGATATCTCCACTTCATGTATACATTTTTTGAGATAAATTTGTCTGCTTCTTCATCTTGAGTATTGGATATCGGATGTGGATCTCACATTTTCTCAAATGTGCAAGACCTTTAAGGAAAGGAGATGTGGAACTATGTGTCCCAAGTGGAGCAAGAGTTTTTGCCACTACATTTGACATCTATAATTTATCTGTACCTAGTGATCTTATAATAGAGTTAGACAATTGTTATTATGTAGCTATCATTAATAGGAACATCATATTTGTATCTTATTTGGACAAGAGTGGATTCAAAATTTATATAAGGAATGGCCCATGTTCTATTTCAAGAGATGAGATCTTTTATGGTAGTGCCCCTATCTCCTATGGTCTATACTTGTTAGGTCTAAAGAAAAGAGAATATGTAATGACCCGACAACAAATAAGACCATCACTAGGTAATTAATAGAGGAATTATACATAAACAGCGGATTAACAAAAATTACTAAAAATTAAAACCATTTGCAAAGAGATCCATTTCCAGGAAACTCTCATAACAAGAACCAAAATATTATGTACACATTTTGGTCAACAAAGTACATACCATGTACCTTCTCTTCTTGAAGATTACATACAACAGTTGCTCTGTTAAATCTACACATAAGCAACATAAAACCTCGTGGCATTCAATGCCAAAATCTCAGATCAATCACAAAAACACTAAGTACTGACTCCAAGGACATGAGAGTACAGAGACGACACATAGGACTCATATCTACAAGACACGACAGTCAGTATCTCCACCTGAGATGTTACTGTTGTCCCTGATGCTGTTGTCCTTCCCCTACTGTATAGTCCCTACCTCCTCACCCACATCCACCTAAAATGTTGGTGACCAACGGAGTGAGACCCATGTCACAGCGAGAGATATAATGCTCCGCCAAAAATATTATTATTACAGATAAACAGTAATAAATTGAGTAGAGGATTCTCTATTGAAAAGCAGGATTTAATCAATATTAGGCAGAATTGAGCAACATCATCTTTTAAAGCATTACAATTGTAAATGATAAAGTAATAAATCATCTATCTATTTTAATAAGGAATATGAAGAACATGTATAACATCTATCCATTTAGGATATAGTAAGCAATGTAACATCAACCAATGATTTCCGTATTTCATCCTTTAACAAATACTCTACACGGATGATTAGATTTTACAATCATACTTATGCCCTGATGAAGTGAGTTGTACTGCTCAAATCCAACCTTCAGTTCCAAAACCCAAATTCGGTGCCATACAAGATCAAAGGAAGAGCCGGACTCCACGATCTCATCCGTCTCGCTCAGTGCGAGACCATAAGCAGGATTGTAGTCTCTTGCTTAAATGACCTCAGTCATAGGGTTAGCTCCCATAGGCTACCAATTCTCTAGCCCTCCTTGGTACAGGTCTCGGTGCTAGTAAATCTGAGCCACGGGCCAGTTCACCATACTCTCTGATCCATGAATGCATTCATGCTCTATCACACTCAGCCATGGGCCTGTTCATCATGCTCTTATACATATCTTGAGTCTACAACCAAAGTTTCACTCTAATCCTCTTATTTTTGGCTAGTAGAAACCCCGCATATTCAGAAATATATGCTCTGGATTAACCAACAGGAGAACCCATTTCACCATCACCAGCTACTGAAGATGATGGATCTATGGTCAGGGCTCTACATGATAATATTCCACTTGATTATTTAAGTACATTACCATATTCTTTTAGCATCAGTCAAGTTCTCAAACAATAATTATTATGATAAATGCTAAAAAGAAACATGTAATACTTATATCAAATACTTATCAAAACTTTATAAAACATTGGGATCTCAATCCCTTATCTCATTACTGGGAATTCACATCCCTCAACAACACCATCATCATGTTTACTGGGTCTGGTTATTTAAGCCCTTAGTTCATCACTGAACATGGTTACCACTATCAGGTAACTATTACCTCCAGGTCATCTGACCAAGGTATTCATGATACTTGTTGCACAAGCATCTCACATATTTCACCAGGCATATTAAACTTCTTGTCACCTTTCACTAGGCAACAAATAAAATAATGGCTCACAAGGCCCATTAACACCATAACTTATACCTGGTTATGCTCATCATCTCATGATACCTGCATGCTTAGTATACTTGATAACAACCATATCCATTACATATCAACATTATACAATACAAAGATAACTTCACTATTCCCTCATTAGGGTTAGGGTTTCCCATCTTTATTAATTAGAGTTTCTCATACCATCACCCAATATTAGTGTTTCACATAACATCACCCTATATTAGGGTTTGGGTTTCCCAACTTTATTAATTAGAGTTTCTCATACCATCACCCTATATTAGGGTTTCACATAACATCACCCTATATTAGGGTTTCGCATAACATCACTCTATATTAGGGTTTCACATAACATCACCCTATATTAGGGTTAGGGTTTCCCATCATTCTTGATTAGGGTTTCATGATCAAATTATAAATGATCAAACTCTAATTCAAAAATCCATGCATCTTGGAGAATGCATTGATATTACAATTAATATCCAAAACCTAACTCATTACTCCACATGTCTAGAATTACATAATACCTTCATAAGTATTCAATTGAACTTATGTATTGTAATTTTCCTTATTGATTAGGGTTTCCATTCTCCATTAATTAGGGTTTTATGATTACCTCATTAATCCAAACCCTAAGTCTGTGCTTCCACTTTTCTTGGAGCACATAGCATTATTTAAGTACTAAATCATACTTATCATTGTTCCATGTACTTAGGAACACACATCATCATCATCATACCTTATCGGGTTGAATTAACCTCTTACTAAAGTACATGCAGCTATGCTTATCATAGTACATTGAATTTATTACTTTCATAGGCATCGAGTGATAATCACTCTAAATGTATTAATCACCTAAATACTTTATAGGTACTTCCATTGAAATTAACTTTGAGATACTCTACAACCACTTATGGGGTTACTAGTACTTACATGGTTTGAATCAATTGGACCTTCAAATGATTTGGACCAATTGAACCTTCAAACGGTTTGGTCCTAAACCTTCAAACGGTTTGACACTATTTAGACCTTCAAACGGTCTGGTCCTAATCCTTCAAACGGTTTAAGATCGTTTAGACATTCAAACGGTCTTGGTCTTTATATACTTAAACGGTCTTGAACCTTTTGCTCATCAAATGGTTTTGAAACTGTTTCAACCCAAGACCCTCAAACGGTTTGAAGATTGATTAACCCTAAACGGTTTCAAACCGTTTGATCCTCAAATGGTTTGAGACCGTTTGGCCAATTCAGAGATGAAACCATTTGAACCTAAATTAAGGTTTTGACATCAATTGATCTAGGGTTTTGAAACCAATTGAGTTCTAAACATTTTGAAATCATTTGGCCATCCAAGGTTGAGACCATGCGGACTAGATTAGGTTGAAACCATTAGACCTTTACACAATCTTGAAACCATTTAGCCTTTAACGATTTGAAACTGTTTGACCTCTAACGGTTTTGAAACCGTTTGGTCACCAAACGGTTTGAAACCGTTTGACCAACAAAAATTGAAACTATTTGTTTTTTATATTCTTAAGGTGTGTGCTAAGATGATGTCATAATCATCAAGCTTCAGACCTCCAAATTCTACTGTCACATATATGATGATTTCATCAATTATTCAAGAAGAAAAATAAAAGATCAACGTGTGATGAGAAATTGAAATCAATAATGACATTGATGGGTTCAAGTTATATAACCCACCTTCAAAGTAGCTTCAAAGCTTCAAGATTCTCGCCTCTAATGGTGAAATAAGCTCCTTCAACTATCCAAGGTTTGTTTCCAACTCTTTGGATGCAAAAGATATCCAATGAGCATTGGATGGAAGAGAGAAGAAAATGAATGTTGAAATCTGATTTAAACCATCAATCCAAGGTTGAAGATGATCATGGAGCTTACCTTCAGCTTGGGGAATGTTTTCCTCCTGCTCCTAAGCTCCTTGGTCATTGGCCAAAGCAAGGGAAGAAAGTGGTTTGCAAAAATAACCTTTCAAGTAAGGAGAAAATTGAGTACATATAATTGATTTTCTAGGAGAGAGAGAGTAGGAGAAAATCCATCCACTTTTTTGCCACATGCCCCCTCCCTTCCTTGCCTTCGAAGCCATCTTCCTTTTTCCACAATTTCCTTTCCATTATCCTTGAATTTAAAAGCAACCACTAAGCACCTTAATCATTATAATACTATTATCCATTTTTAGTGGTCATTACTTTTTAATTAACAAATGTGAGTGGATTTCTTCACCTACTTAGGATATTTCGGTGCCACTCAAGGAATTTGGACGTCCTCCCACTATAGGATTTCAACCACAGCCTTTTTAGTTGATGGTCACTTCAAATAATATATTTATTTTTGCTACAAAATAAATTAAAATTTCAATTATGCTTAAATCTTGATTATTTTATTATCAAGATTATCTCTCCTCAAAAGTAGTTCAACCAAGATGCCCCTTTCTTTTTCTTTTATCTAAATGATACCAAGAAATAGTAGGGACATCATATAGGTGGTATTTTACATATCCAACCCTAGGTTTTGGGTAATTTGCAAATTACACCAAAACTAGCATTCAATACACAAGCATTACTCAAACAAGTTTTTTTGGAACTTAGGCTTCCACAAGCCATACCTCAGCATCATTCTCATTCTGACAATGCTATAACACTTGAGGAACATTTATCATGTAACATTTGCAAGGTAACCCCTTAAATTGGGTAAATTGTACTTTTAGTCCAAAATAGGTAAAATATTGTTTCGACATTATTTAAATAGGACCAAAAATGAAACATAAACACTCCTTTAGTCTTAATTACTTTTCAAAAGATAAAGACAAGAATATAAATGACTTTCTTAAGTAAAACTTCTAGGGTTAAGGCATAACCCAAGTCAGGGATGTTACAATTATCCACCCCTAACAGGGATTTTGTCCCCGAAATCGTCAAGAGAAAAGAGAAGGGTACTTCCTCCTCATCTCTTCCTCCATCTCCCACGTAGCCTCTTCAATACCACAATGATGCCAGAGAACTTTCACAAGCATTATGTCTTTCTTTTTCAACTTTTTGATTCTTCTATCAAGAATCATCATTGGTCCTTCTACATAGGATATATCTTCATTTAATTCTACCTCCACAGGTTAAAAAACTAACTCTGTGTCAGGGTGACACTTTCTCATCATGGATATATGGAAGACTGGATGCAATCTATGTAGTTCTGGTGGCAAATCCAACTTATAGGCTACCTTTCCAATCCGTTCAGTGATTGGATAAGACCCCATAAATCTAGGAGCTAACTTATCCTTTTTCCCAAATCTAAGAACACCTTTCCAAGGTGAAACTTTGAGATATACTCTGTCTCCAACTTGGAATTCTAAAGGTCTTCTTCGTTTATCAATATATGATTTATGTCTATCATGTGCAACTTTTAACTGTTGTTGTATTACTTTAATCTTCTCAGTTGTTTGTTGCACTAACTTAGGACTCAAAATTTGGTATTCTCCTATTTCATACCAACACAATGGAGATCTACAACGTCTATCATATAATGCTTCATATGGTGCCATATCAATATTGTGTTGATAACTATTGTTGTAAGTGAATTCTATTAAGCTCAAGTATAGATCCCAACTTCTTATAAACTGAAGGACACATGCCCAAGCAAAACCTCCAAAGTTTGTATAGTTCTCTCAAATTGTCCATCCGTCTGTGGGTGAAAGGCGGTACTAAATCTTAATTGCGTACCCAAAGCTTTATGTATTCGTTCCCAAAAATGACTCGTGAAATGGGGACCTCTATCAGAAACAATTGTAGCTGGAACCCCGTGTAATCGCACTATCTCATCTATATAGATCTATGCAAGATTCTCAGCGGTATAGGTTGTTTTGACAGGAAGAAAATGTGTTGACTTAGTCAACCTATCAACTATCACCCAAATGGAATCATGACTTTTGGTTGTTCTGGGTAAACCAACCACAAAGTCTATGGTCACGTGATCCCATTTCCACTGTGGTATAGGTAAAGGTTGCATTGTTCCTATGGACTTTTGATGTTCAGCTTTAACCTGCTCGCACACTGGACACCGCATAACAAACTCAGCTACATCTTTCTTAAATCCCGGCCACCAATACATATCTTTCAGGTTATGATACATTTTGGTGATCCCTGGATGCATTGCATACATAGACGAATGAGCTTCCTCCATGACTAACTTCCTTAAGTCATTGGCATCAGGTACTATCATCCTACCATGGTAACAGACTACCTCATCATATGACTCATGAAACCCATCTTGTTTCTCATTACCGTACTCTGATCTAATCTGCTGAATCACAGTATCAGCCTGTTGTTCCTCTTTGATTTGTTGTTTCAGAGTAGGTTTTATGTACATCTTAGCTAATAGTCCAGCTAATAAGGATACTTTAAGTTTTACATTGTTATGCCTCAAAGAGACAAGCATGACTTATTTAAAGCACAATAAAGAGTTCAACTGTGCTTTGTCCATGTTTGGTGATGATGATTTTCTACTTAGTGCATCAGCCACTATATTATCCTTTCCTGGATGATAATCAATTGTACAATCATAGTCCTTGATTAACTCCGTCCAGCGGTGTTGTCTCATGTTCATCTCATGTTGTGAAAAGATGCATTGTATGTTCTTATGGTTCGTGAAAATCTACAATGTCTCTCCATAGAGATAATGTCTCCAGATCTACAACGCATGAACCACAGCAGCTAATTCTAGATAATGTGTCGGATAATTTTCCTTGTGTTTCTTAAGATGTCGATAGGCAAAAGAAATCACTTGATTATCCTGCATCAACACACATACTAGACCATTCTTAGAAGCATCACAGAAAACAATATACCCATTTCCCTGCTCAGGTAACACTAACACAGGTGCACTTGTTAACCTTTCTTTCAACAATTGGAAAGAAGGTTGACACTTACCATTCCAGAAAAAAGGAACCACCTTCCTGGTTAACCTAGTTAGGGGTAATGCTACAGAACTGAAGTTCTTAATGAACCTCCTATAATAGCCTGACAGTCCTAGAAAATTGTGTATCTTTGTTGGTGTCTTTGGTTGTTCCCATTCTAAGATAGATTCTACCTTTTTAGGATCAACACAGATACCTGAAGCAGATATTACGTGTTCTAGGAAAGACACTTCTGATAACCAGAATTCACACTTGCTAAACTAGGCATATAGCTTGTGCTTTCTTAGTAAAGTCAGGGCCTGACGAAGGTGTTGCTCATGTTGTCGAGCAGCTCTACTGTAAATTAGGATGTCATCTATAAAGACTACTACGAATTGATTAAGGAATGGCTGGAAGATTCTGTTCATGAGTTCCATGAATGAAGTCGGTGCATTAGTTAGTCCAAACGGCATAACTATGAACTCATAGTGACCATACCTTGTCCTGAAGGCTGATTTAGGTATGTCACTCTCCTTAATGCGTAACTGATGGTATCCTGACCTCAGATCTATTTTAGAGAATATATTTGCACCATGCAACTGGTCAAATAGGTCATCTATCCTTAGAAAAGGATAATTGTTCTTTATGATTACTTTGTTTAGCTATCTATAGTCGATGCATAATAGCATAGACCCGTCCTTCTTTTTCACAAAGAGAACCGGAGCACCCCATGGTGAAGTACTCAGTCGAATAAAACTCTTTTCAAGCAACTCCTGTAAATGTTTCTTGAGTTTTTCCATCTCAGTAGGTGCCATTCTATATGGTGTTTGAGCTATAGGTTGTGTACTCGGAATTAGATTAATCCTAAAATCTATCTCTCGGGGTGGAGGAACACCTGGAAGTTCCTCAGGAAACACATCCTCAAACTCCCTAACAATCTAAATTTCAGAAAGACTAGGACTCTCTGCCCTGGTATCTACCACATGTGCCAAGAATGTGAAGCATCCTTGTCTCATCTACTTCTTAGCTACCATAGCTGACACTAGATAGGTTGGAAGAATCTTTATGTCCCCTTGAAAGATCCATGTAACACCATTGCCTGTGAACATAGCTTGCTTGGAATCACAATCCAAGACAACCTTATACTTTTCTAGGGTTTCCATCCCAAGCATTAAGTCGAACCCATGCATCTCAAGTGGTATAAGATCCACCTGAATGTTATGTTCTGAAAACGAAAGAACACAGGGTGAACATACCTCCCACAACACTGCAGATCCAACTAATGGAGTTTCTAATAACAAATTATCTGCTATATGACTGACAGTCATATTGCAGTCATGAATCACTTCCCCAGTGATAAAGGAATGTGTAGCACCCGAATCAATCAAAACAGATATGAAGCAGTATGAAGACATATCAGAATGAAACAATTCCATCTGACATGTCACAACTCGTGGGTCGACCACTACTTCTGGATGATTCATAGCATATAATCTTGTCATTGCTGGTTGTTTACCACTCGCCCTGTTGTTGGATATAGATGAGCCAGCTTGGGACGCTTGTCCATGTCCTTGTGTGCCATTGCTAAACTATCACTTTTGAGAGCCTTGTTGACTCTGCCTCAGTGGTTGGGTTACACTCACGTCTCTAGCTAAATTATCTTTCATTAGATGTCCCATCTTCCCACATTTATAACAGACTTTGTTCTCCCACTGTGGTCTAGATGGTCCTGTTACTGACTTTGATGCTGAGCTGTGAGCTCCCTCTGGTGGTAAACTACGGCCCCTACCCTTGCTGGATGTCCACTGTGTCTGGGTATTGAACCTCGGTGGTGTTGTATGTGTAGAAAACCTTAGTTTCTTAAAACTTTCAGACCTCTATCCCTGGAACTGGGTATACACTTTCTTAGTGTTGGCCTGACACTTCTCAGTCACGGACCTTTCTATCCACCTAACGGACTCCACAAAGGTGGCAAACCTATCTCCATTCTCTAGAGTAGATATTGGTGTGGTTAAATCAGCATTCAAACCCTTCTCAAAATGTTGAATCCTCTCCTCATATGTAGCAGCCATGAGCGGACAGAACCATAGAAGCTCCATGAACTTAGCTTCATACTCACTAATGTTCATTGGTTGTTGCCTTATCCGCTCAAACTGAGAGATTTTCTCATCCAGGTAATTCTTAGGAAAATATCTACTAACAAACTCACGTCAGAACTCTTCCCATCCGACTTCAACACCTGGCCTTTTGCCTTCTTCTATGGCCCACCAATGGCCAGCACTCCCCTTCAACAGGTACACTGCATGCCTAACCTTCTCAATTTTGGGAATATTAAGGATTTTGAAGGCCTTTTCCATCTCACTCAGCCACAAGTCTGTGTCTTCTGGGTTAGTTGTACCAGCATAATCAGTGGCTCCTACCCGTCGAAGCCATTCAAAAGTCTTTCCAGCTCCATGTCCCTCATTGTGAGTTGGTGCCCTAGGTGTAGGTGGTGGCATCCTATCTGCCATATGTGTCATAGTTGCCATGAACTTCCAAAACAGAGCATGGCAAGCTGGGTTTTCTAGTGTATCTTGGTCAAGCTCGGGATGTTTAGGTACTAGTTCCTCTCTAGCCTGATCCCTTGCACCTCCTCCTTGTGCAGCAACACTGCTTTCAGCAGCATGTTCTTCATGTGATCCAGCCATATTCAAGCTTTACTTCTTATCCTAAGAGTAGAAGTCACTATCTGATAAATTGAAAAACACTAGAACAGACTTAACAACCTTAATCTTATGTCTCTGTAGACTCAGCAAACCTTAGGCTCTGATACCAAAACCTTGTGACGACCCGACAACAAATCAGACCGTCACTGGGTAATTAATTGGGCAATTAAACATAAACAGCGGATTAACAAAAATCGCTAAAAATTAAAACCATTTGCAAAGAGATCCATTTCTAGGAAACTCTTATAACAAGAACCAAAATATTATATATACATTTTGGTCCACAAAATACATATCATGTACCTTCTCTTCTCGAAGATTACATACAATAGTTTCTATATTAAATCTACACATAAGAAACATAAAACCTCAAGGCATTCAATGCCATAATCTCAGATCAATCACAAAAACACTAAGTACTGACTCCAAGGACCTGAGAGTACAGATACGACACATAGGACTCATATCTACAAGACTCGACAGTCAGTATCTCCACCTGAGATGTTATTGCTGTCCCTAATGTTGTTGTCCTTCCCCTGCTGTGTAGTCCCTACCTCCTCGCCCGCGTCCACCTAAAATGTTGGTGACCAGCGGAGTGAGACCCATGTCCCAGCGAGAGATATAATTCTCCGCCAAAAATATTATTATTGCAGATAAATAGTAATAACTTGATCAGAGGATTCTCTATTGAAAAGCAGCATTTAATCAATATTACGCAGAATTGAGCAACATCATCTTTTAAAGCATTACAGTTGTAAATGATAAAGTAGTAAATCATCTATCTATTTTAATAAGGAATATGAAGAACATGTATAACATCTATTCATTTAGGATATAGTAAGTAATGTAACATCAACCAATGATTTCTGTATTTCATCCTTTAACAAATACGCTACATGACTAATTACATTTTACAATCATACTTATGCCCTGAGGAAGTGAGTCGTACCGCTCAAATCCAACCTTCAGTTGCGAAACCCAAAGTTGGTGCCATACAAGATCAAAGGAAGAGTCGGACTCCACGATCTCATCTGTCTTGGTCAGTGCGAGACCACAAGCAGGACCACAGTCTCTTGCTTAAGTGACCTCAGTCACAAGGTTAGCTCTCATAGGCTACCCATTCTCTAGCCTGCCTTGGTACAAGTCCTGGCGCTATTAAATATGAGCCATGAGCCAGTTCACCGTGCTCTCTGAGCCATGAACACATTCATGCTCTATCACACTGAGCCATGGGCATGTTCATCATGCTCTTATACATATCTTGAGTCTACAACCGAAGTTGCACTCTAATCCTCCTATTTTTGGCTAGGAGAAACCACGCATATTCAACAATATACGCTCTGAATTAACCAGTAGGAGAATCCGTTTCACCATCACCAGCTACTGATGATGATGGATCTATGGCTAGGGCTCTACATGATAATATTCCACTTGATTATTTAAGTACATTACCATATTCTTTTAGCATCAGTCAAGTTTTCAAACAAGAATTATTATGACAAATTCTACAAAGAAACATGTAATACTTCTATCAAATACTTTTCAAAACTTTATAAAACATTGGGACCTCAATCCCTTATCTCATTACTGGGAATTCACATCCCTCAACAACATCATCATCATGTTTACTAGATTTGGTTATTCAAACCCTTAGTTCATCACTGAACATGGTTACCACTATCAGGTAACTATTACCTCCAGGTCATTTGACCAAGGTATTCATGATACTTGTTACACAAGCATCTCACATAGTTCACCAGGCATATTAAATTTCTTGTCACCTTTCACTAGGCAACAAATAAAATAATGGCTCACAAGGCCCATTAACACCATAACTTATACCTGATTATGCTCATCATCTCATGATACTTGCATGGTTAGTATTCTTGATAACAACCATATCCATTACATATCAACATTATACAATACAAAGATAACTTCACTATTCCCTCATTAGGGTTAGGGTTTCCCATCTTTATTAATTAGAGTTTCTCATACCATCACCCTATATTAAGGTTAGGGTTTCCCATCTTTATTAATTAGAGTTTCTCATACCATCACCCCATATTAGGGTTTCACATAACATCACCCTATATTAGGGTTAGGGTTTCCCATCCTTCTCGATTAGGGTTTCATGATCACATTATCAATGATCAAACTCTAATGCAAAACTCCATGCATCTTGGAGAATGCATTGATATTTCAAGTCATATCCAAAACCTAACTCATTGATCCACATGTCTAGAATTACATAATACCTCCATAAGTATTCAATTAAACTTATGTATTGTAATTTTCCTTATTGATTAGGGTTTCCATTCTCCATTGATTAGAGTTTTATGATTACCTCATTAATCCAAACCCTAAGTCTGTGCTTCCACATATCTTGGAGCACATAGCATTATTTAAGTATTAAATCATACTTATCATTGTTCCATGTGCTTAGGAACACACATCATCATCATCATACCTTATTGGGTTGACTTAACCTCTTATTAAAGTACATGCAGCTATGCTTATCATAATACATTGAATTTATTACTTTCATAGGCATCGAGTGATAATCACTCTAAATGTATTTATCGCCTAAATACTTTATAGGTACTTCCATTGAAATTAACTTTGAGATACTCTTCAACCACTTATGGGGTTATTTGTACTTACATAGTTTGAATCAATTGGACCTTCAAATGATTTGGACCAATTGAACCTTCAAACGGTTTGGCCCTAAACCTTCAAATGGTTTGAGACCGTTAAGACCTTCAAACGGTCTGGTCCTAATCCATCAAACGGTTTGAGACCGTTTAGACCTTCAAACGGTCTTGGTGTTTATATCCTTAAATGGTCTTGAACCTTTTGCTCATCAAACGTTTTTGAAACCGTTTCAAACCAAGACCCTCAAACGGTTTGAAGATCGATTAACCCTAAATGGTTTAAGACCATTTGATCCTTAAACGGTTTGAGACCATTTGGCCAATTCAGAGATGAAACCATTTGAACCTAAATTAAGGTTTTGACATCAATTGATCTAGGGTTTTGAAACCAATTGAGTTCTAAATGTTTTGAAATCATTTGTCCATCCAAGGTTGAGACCATGCGGACTAGATTAGGTTTTAACCATTAGACCTTTACACATTCGTGAAACTATTTAGCCTCTAACGGTGTGAAACCGTTTCACCTCTAACGGTTTCGAAACTGTTTGGTCACCAAACGGTTTCAAAACCGTTTGGTCTCCAACGGTTTGAAACTGTTTGACCAAGAAAAATTGAAACTGTTTGTTTTTTATATTCTTGAGGTGTGTGCTAAGATGATGTCATCATCATCAAGCTTCAGACCTCTGAATTCTACTGTCATATATATGATGAATTCATCAATTATTCAAGAAGAAAAATAAAAGATCAACATATGATGAGAAATTGAAATCAATAAAAACATTGATCGGTTCAAGTTATATAACCCGCCTTCAAAGTAGCTTCAAATCTTCAAGCTTATCATATCTAATGGTGAAAGAAGCTCCTTCAACTATCCAAGGTTCGTTTCCAACTCTTTGGATGCAAAAGATATCCAAGGTTGAGCATTGGATGGAAGAGAGAAGAAAATGAATGTTGAAATTCAATTTCAACCATCAATCCAAGGTTGAAGATGATCATGGAGCTTACCTTCGGCTTGGGGAACGTTTTCCTCCTGCTCCTAAGCTCCTTGGTCATCAGCCAAAGCAAGGGAAGAAAGTGGTTTGCAAAAATAGCCTTTCAAGTAAGGAGAAAATTGAGTACATATAATTGATTTTCTAAGAGAGAGAAAGTAGGAGAAAAATCATCCACTTTCTTGCCACTTGCCCCCTCCCTTCCTTGCCTTCGAAGCCATCTTCCTTTTTCCCCAATTTCCTTTCAATTATCCTTGAATTTAAAAGCAACCACTAAGCACCTTAATCATTATAATACTATTATCCATTTTTAGTGGACATTACTTTTTAATTAACAAATGTGAGTGGATTTCTTCATCTACTTAGGATATTTCGGTGCCAATCAAGGCATTTGGACGTCCTCCCACTATAGGATTTCAACCATAGTCTTTTTAGTTGATGGGAACTTCAATTAATATATTTATTTTTGCTACCAAATAAATTAGGGTTTCAATTATGCTCAAATCTTGATTATTTTTTTACCAAGATTATCTCCTCAAAAGTAGTTCAACCAAGACGCCCCTTTCTTTTTCTTTTCTCTAAATGATACCAAGAAACAATAGCAACATAATGGAGGTGGTATTTTACATATCCAACCCTAGGTTTTGGGTAATTTGCAAATTACATTAAAACTAGAATTCAATACACAAGCATTACTCAAACAAGCTTCTTCTTGAAACTTAGGCTTCCACAAGCCATACCTCAGCATTATTCTCATTCTTATAATGCTATAACACTTGAGGAACATTTATCATGTAACATTTACAATGTAACCCCTTAAATTGGGTAAATTGCACTTTTAGTCCAAAATAGGTAAAACATTATTTCAACATTATTCAAATAGGACCAAAATTGAAACATAAACTCTCCTTTAGTCTTAATTACTTTTTAATAAAGACAAGAATCTAAATGACTTTCTTAAGCAAAACTTCTAGGGTTAAGGCATAATCCAGGTCAGGGATGTTACAATTATCCACCCCTAACAGGGATTTCATTCCCGAAATCATCAAGAGAAAAGAGAAGGGTACTTCCTCCTCATCTCTTCCTCCAGCTCCCACGTAGCCTCTTCAATGCCACGATGATGCCAGAGAATCTTCACAAGCATTATGTCTTTATTTTTCAACTTTTTGATTCTTTTTTCAAGAATCATCATTGGTCCTTCCACATAGGATATATGTTCATATAATTCTACCTCTACAGGTTGCAAAATGAACTCCATGTCAGGGTGACACTTTCTCAGCGTGTATATATGGAATATTGGATGCAATCTATGTAGTTCAGGTGGCAGCTCCAACTTATAGGCTATCTATCCAATACGTTCAATGATTGGATAAGGCCCCATAAATCTAGGAGCTAACTTACCTTTTTTCCCAAATCTAATAACACCTTTCCAATGTGAGACTTTGAGATATACTTTGTCTCCAACTTGGAATTCTAAAGGTCTTCGCCATTTATCAGCGTATTATTTATGTCTATCCTGTGCAACTTTCAACTATTGTTGTATTATTTTAATCTACTCAGTTGTCTGTTGCACTAACTCAGGACCCAAAAGTTGGTATTCTCTTATTTCATACCAGCACAATGGAGATCTACAATGTCTACCATATAATGCTTCATATGGTGTCATATCAATATTGTGCTGATAACTATTGTTGTAAGCAAATTCTATTCAGCTCAAGTATAGATCCCAACTTCCTATAAACTGAAGGACACATGCCCTTAGAAAATCCTCCAAAGGTTGTATAGTTCTCTCAGATTGTCCATCCCTCTGTGGGTGAAAGGCAGTACTAAATCTTAACTGCATACCCAAAGCTTTATGTAGCCATTCCCAAAAATGACACGTGAATTGGGGACCTCTATCATAAACAATTGTAGCTGGAACCCCGTGTAATCGCACTATCTCATCTATATATATCTGTGAAAGTTTCTCAGCGGTATAGGTTGTTTTAACAGGAAGAAAATGTGTTGACTTAGTCAACCTATCAACTATCACCCAAATGGAATCATGACTTTTGGCTATTCTGGGTAAACTGACCACAAAGTCCATGGTCACGTTGTGGGCTCCAATCTCCAAACCATGAAATAATCACGATTTAAACTTGAGCGGAAGCAATCGATAATCAGTGGAAGACAAAAATCACGGGAAATTAAAACTTTTTGAGATAAGAGCTTGAAACCACAAACCTTTTCCATAGAAAAAGGATTTAAACTGTATACATCTCTGTCAATTTACTTCTTGAGTAATTATATACAACATGATACAAAATCTCAAGAACTCATGACCAAAACATTCCAAGACATGAGAGTACAGAGGACATATAGGATTGACTCTAACTACACCACATAGCAGGCTGAATCTCCACCTGAGATTTACTGCTGCTCCTGGTGCTGCTGGGATTGGTCACCTTTAGACCGGTTCCTCCGTCTTCGACGACCACCTAAAAAGTTGAAGTCTACGGGGTGAGACAATTATACATAATTGCCCCAGCGAGAGTTATAATTCTCCACTAGAAGCTTTATAAGCAAACAAAGAATAGCTTAAGCAGTAAAAGCTTTCAAAGCATTCATTAGCAGTTTTGATAAGAAGCAAGAGTTCAACATTTATGAAACATGAAGAACATATACTTTATCCAGTGTAACATCAATCAAGTAATACTACGCTATTGATTATGTTTTTCAAACATTATTATGCCCTGTGGAGATGAGGTATACCACTCATACTCCAACAGATCGCTAAGAAGTCACATCAGTATCATACATAGGTCATTAAAAGAGCCGGATTCTTATGACCTCATCTTCCTCAGTCAGTTAGAGGATTGTTTGCAGGACATCTGGCAGGACGTCTGCTATTTATAGCTCACCAGGGTAAACTGGACCTTCGCTATGTTTTTAGAGTTACAGTGGCGTTCTGTACTATCTTCGTCATCGGAAGATTTCTTGATTATCTTTCACCAATGCGGTGTTTATGTTTACTTTGGGAGAATAGTGATACATCTCACCTTTTGGGTTTTGTAGTGAAGGTTCGATGGACTATAAAAATCTACATCAATTCCTACACTAGGATGTAAGGTTCTACACATCCATATACCCCACATACTCAAAAGTATGTGATCCAGGAGTTCCCTTGGGAAAACCTGTTTCACCATCATTTAGACTCTAACAATGATGGATCTATGATCAGGGCTCTACATTACACTTGATTAGTTAGGTACATTCAGTATTCTTTTAACATCATACAAGGTTCTTCAAACAATAACATTAGCATAACAGCTATAAATGAGAATACTAAAATGTAGCAAGCCTAACTCTTTTCAATCATCAGTTCTCAATCATTTCACCACAAGTCATCTGTTAAGTATGACCTTGATGGTATTTATGGCTCTTACATCCCATAAATCTCAATAGATGTCACTAGCAGTGCATCGAGATATTTCACTTATTCATAAAGCTTAAGACATGCTTTCAATGAATATAGTATTACGATCCATACCTGGATATGATCATCATCTCATAACAACCTACAAGGTTAATTCAACTGGTAATAGTAAACAATTCATCAATCAGGGTTTACTATACATCTTTCATGTCACCACCCTAGAATTAGGGTTTACTATTCACTCCATGGTGAATTGTACTCATTACATCATCATTAAAGCTCTTAAGTAAGATTAAGATTCACTAGACATCATAATTAGGGTTTCCATGATCTCACATAGGTGGATCATTCCCTACTCATGTACATTCATGCACATTGAAAGTATCTTACTTGAGTTTCCACCATAAAAGGGTACTTTCTCTCTTTTAGGATACTTTCTCTCTTCTCTTACTAGTAGATGGTGATAACACCACTCTAGATCAGGTTGGGTTAAGTCCTCATTGATTAACATATGCCAAAACATCACTATCATGTGATTAGGGTTTGATTAGAACAAGGTTTTACTCCATTAAACCCCTCAAGGTTATTTTGGTAATTTACCTCATGATCACCATCATGGGTCAACTCATTAATCACTTAGTCCCTTAATGACCTAGGTTACCATTAGGGTTTAGATTAGATCATCATTGAATCAATTACATCATCAATTGATTAAGTACAAACCACCTTGAACACCTTCAAACGGTTTCAACCTTCAACCACCAAACGGTCTTGAGACCGTTTGGGTGCGTTGACCGTTTTGACTTTCAAACCGTTTGAAGCTCATGCGGTTTGAAACTGTTTGATCAAATCAACTTGATATCAATTGGACCAAACGACCTTGAGATCGTTTGAGCCCAAACGGTCTTGAGACCGTTTGGCCTCAAACGGTCTTGAGACCGTTTGGTCCAAATGGGTTCAAACCGTTTGGACCTCCAAAGTGGTTCAAAAGTTACAATTAGTCATGGTTAAGTATGTTGAAGCCCTCAATTGGCTAAAGCCATATTAACCACTTATAAATTGATTCAATTAGGATGAACCTCAATCACTTGGACATCAAATTAACCCTCAATTGAAAGTCAATTAGGGTTAAGTCCATCTCAATTAGGGTTTCAAATCGGATAGTCATCAATATTCAACAATGTGAATCAATTCAAGGTTGAACCTATCAATTGACCTCCAATTGGGCCCAAACTTGGCCCAAACGGTCTTGAGATCGTTTGGATGACCTCCACACGG
Organism: Alisma plantago-aquatica; assembly: GCA_963693085.1. Taxonomy (NCBI): domain Eukaryota; kingdom Viridiplantae; phylum Streptophyta; class Magnoliopsida; order Alismatales; family Alismataceae; genus Alisma; species Alisma plantago-aquatica. The sequence continues at coordinate 630,721,182 of OY856411.1, forward strand.
TCTTAAGACCGTTTGCCCAAAGTTTGACCAAAAACCAAGTCGATTGGTTTAGGGTTGAACTCCAATTAGGTCTAAAAATCAGCATTTTTATCAATTCATCAACTTATTGCAATTGGACCTTCAAACCATTAGATTATCTCAACCCTAGACCTCCAAACGGTCTTGGGTTGTGCCCAAACGGTCTTGAGACAGTGTGGAAGAATCCGCAAATGGTCTTGAGACCGTTTGGGTCCTTCAACCCAAAACTCAACAAGATCTATGCTTTTAAAACAGTAATTTCAACCCGATTAGGGTTAGGATGTTGAAATGCCTTCAACTCTCAATTGGTTAAGAATTAAACTTTGATTCTTTGCAGGAATGAAATTCAATATATAACCAACCGACCCTCAAACGGTTGTCCCTTGGTCAACCCTATCAAATGGTCTTGAGACCGTTTCAATCCAAACGGTCTTGCAAGACCGTTTGAGAGCAAACGGTTTGAAACTGTTTGACCTTAAACGGTTTGCAACCGTTTGGACCAAAAGGGTCCAAGGTCATTTGATAAAGTAGCATAGGAATTCATGCCCATCATCTTCAACCTTGGTTAAGGTCAGTTATTCCACCGTTTTTCTTGCAAAAGTGCAAGGAATAAGGGAGATAGAAGAAGAACTAACATGCTAGATTGTAAGAACAAAATATGCACATAAAGCAAAGAGTTTAGAGTTATAAAACCCGCCTAAAGGTCGTTCCTTAAGCTCCAAGCTTTCAAGCTCCAAGCTTTAATGGCGTCTTTGAGCTCCACAGGTTCGGCCAAGGTGAATGCTTCAAGGAAACGTTGGAAAGGAAAGGCTAGAAAGATAGAGCTAGGTGAGCTAGCCATGAATCTAACCTTGAAAATGAGTTTCCTCCATGAATTCAAGCAAAAGGGATGATCTAAACTTACCTAGAACCCTTGGTCGTCCCTCTTTGCTCCAGAGCTAGCCTTGGTCGGTTGAGAAAGAAGAGAAGAAGTGAAGGAAATGAAAGGTTCGTTCACTTGTTACAAGGAAAGGGCTTATATACTTCAGGCCTTTTTACACCATAAGGACCTCTAAAGTATGGAATTTACATCTAAGTACCCCCTTTCTCAAGGCACGTCCAAACTCATCTAAACTTATGCAAGGCTCACGAAATCTCAAGATCTAAGGGTAAAGAAAGCCAACTTTCAACTAAGGTACTTATATGAAAGGTTTCCATACCCATATTAGGTGATTTTTACCACAAGGATCATTTTTCTTATCTGTTTATTCATTGACGTCCCCTCTTCATCATTTCTACTCTAAATGATGGCAAAAGTTATAAAAGATGTTCTAGAAAGTGAATTTTACAAACTACACCCCTCAATTTGGGTAAATTGCACTTTACTCCAAATTACGGTTTTTAAGCACAAGGATCATTCCACAAGCTGCATCTTGATGCCCAAGCTTGGAAAATCCTTCTTACTTCATCATATTTACCCATATGATGTCTTATTATCATAAGATCATCTTAACCTGTGAACATTGCAAGTTAACCCCTTTAACTGGGTAATTTGTACATAGGTCCCTGCACCACAAAACAATGCTACACCTTTACATATAAAGGAGAAAAATTGAAAGTAAATGTTCCTGAGGAACTTAATTACATGCCAGGGAGTATTCACAAGTATATAATTACATATTTAGTCAAAACTTCTAGGGTTAGGTTATAACCCAGGTCAGGGATGTTACAAATTATCCACCCCTTCACAAGGATTTCATCCCCGAAATCGATAAAACGTATTAGGAGAAAAGAGCAGGGTATTTCCCTCTTATCTCATCCTCTAGTTCCCAAGTGGCTTCTTCAACACCACGATGGTTCCAGAGGACTTTCACGAGGTTTATATCTTTCTTCTTTAACTTTTTAGTTCTGTTATCAAGGATTGACACTGGTCCTTCCTCATATGTTATATCATCATTTAACTCTACTTCCATTGGTTGTAGAACTGACTCGGTGTCTGGGTGACATTTCCTCAGCATGGAAATGTGAAACACAGGATGTAACTTCTGCAACTCTTGAGGTAACTCTAGTCTATAGGCCACCTTTCCAACTCTCTCAACAATCGGATAAGGTCCCAAAAATCTAGGAGCTAACTTCCCTTTCCTTCCAAAACGAAGGACTCCTTTCCAAGGTGAGACCTTAAGGTATACTCTGTCTCCAACCTGGAACTCTAGGGGTCTACGACGTTTATCAGCATACGATTTCTGCCTATCCTGTGCAGTCTTAAGTTGTTGCTGTATAACTTTAATCTTCTCTGTAGTTTGTTGCACAAGATCAGGGCCTAACAACTGGTGCTCACCAGTCTCATACCAACACAAGGGTGACCTACAATGTCTACCATATAAGGCTTCATAGGGTGCCATATCAATACTATGTTGATAGATATTGTTATAGGCAAACTCTATCAAGTTCAGATGTAGATCCCAACTCCCGGTAAACTGGAGAACACATGCTCTTAACAGATCTTCCAAGGTATGTATAGTCCTTTCTGACTGTCCATCAGTCTGTGGGTGAAAGGTTGTACTAAACCTTAGTTTGGTGCCTAAGGCTCTGTGTAACTGCTCCCAAAAGCGACTTGTAAATTGGGGACCTCTGTTAGAAACTATTGTGACAGGAACTCCGTGCAAACGCACTATCTCTTATACATACAACTGTGATAACCTTTCAGCAGAATAGGTTGTTTTGACAGGTAGGAAATGTGCTGTCTTTGTCAACCTATCAACAACTACCCAAATGGAATCATGTCCTTTGTTTGTCCTGGGTAGGGCAACAACAAAGTCCATGGTCACATGGTCCCACTTCCATTGTGGTATGGGTAAGGGTTGCATTGTTCCTGCAGGTTTCTGGTGCTCAGCCTTGACCTGCTGACACACAGAACACCTTAGAACAAACTCATCTATATCCTTCTTCATCCCAGGCCACCAATACATATCCTTCAAGTTTCGATACATCTTGGTGCTCCATGGATGCATGGCATACATCGAAGAATGAGCTTCCTCCAGAACTAATTTCCTCAGGTTATCTACATCTGGCACTATTATCCTCCCATGATAGCATGCCACCTGGTCATCTGAATCATGAAAGCCTTCTTGCTTCTCACTGCCATATGCGGATCTAAACTGCTTAACTGCAGCATCTACTTGTTGGGCCTCCTTTATCTGCTCTCTTAGGGTAGGTTTAATCTGCATCTCAGCTAACAAACCAGCTAACAATGACACCTTCAACTGTACATTGTTTTGCCTTAAAGAGATAAGCATATCTCTCCTAGAGCATACTAAGGAACTTAGTTGTGCTCTATCCATGGTTGATGTTGCTGATTTCCTACTCAAGGCATCTGCAACCACATTGGCCTTGCCCGGATGGTAATCAATTGTACAGTCGTAGTCCTTGATTAACTCCATCCAGCGACGTTGCCTCATGTTAAGTTCATGCTGAGAGAAGATATACTTAAGGTTCTTGTGGTCTGTGAAAATCTAGAAGGTTTCTCCGTAGAGATAATGTCTCCAGATCTTCAAGGCATGGACCACAGTAGCTAACTCTAGATCGTGTGTCAGATAATTCTCCTCGTGTTTCTTAAGCTGTCGGGAAGCAAAAGAAATCACCTGTTTATCCTGCATCAACACACATCCAAGTCCATTCTTGGAGGCATCACAGAAGACTACATATCCTTTTCCTTGTTTAGGTAGCACAAGCACAGGTGCACTTGTCAACCTTTCTTTCAACAGCTGAAAAGACTGTTGACACTTATCGCTCCAGGCAAAAGGAACATCTTTCCTGGTTAACTTGGTCAAAGGTAAGGCTATAGAACTGAAATTTTTAATAAACCTTCGATAATAACCAGCTAACCCCAAGAAACTTCTAATTTCCGTTGGTGTCTTCAGTTGTTCCCACTGTAGAACAGATTCCACCTTTACAGGGTCAACACGAATTCCCGAGGCAGATATCACATGTCCAAGAAAAGATACCTCCGGCAGCCAGAACTCACACTTGCTAAATTTAGCGTATAGCTTATGTTCTCGTAGTAAGGTCAGAACTTGGCGAAGATGCTGCTCATGCTGCTGGGCATCTTTACTATAAATCAGGATGTCATCTATAAAGACGACAACACTCTGATCAAGGAAGGGTCGAAAGACTCTATTCGTGAGTTCCATGAATGCAGCTGGTGCATTGGTTAGTCCAAACGACATAACTGTGAACTCATAGTGACCATATCTTGTCCTAAAGGCAGACTTGGATATGTCACTGTCCTTAATGCGGAGTTGATGATATCCAAACCTTAAGTCTATCTTGGAAAAGACTGTTGCACCACGCAACTGGTCAAAAAGATCATCAATCCTCGGCAAGGGATACTTGTTCTTTATTGTTACTTTATTGAGTTGTCTATAGTCAATGCACAACCACATTGATCCATCTTTCTTTTTAACAAACAAAACCGGAGCACCCCAAGGTAAAGTACTCGGTCGGATAAAACCTTTCTCAAGTAACTCTTGAAGTTGTTTCTTGAGTTCTGCCATTTCGGCAGGCGCCATCCTATAAGGAGTCTGGGCTATAAGTTTTGTATCTGGGACTAAATTGATTTCAAAATCAATCTCTCGAGGTGGTGGTATACCAGGAAGTTCTTCAGGAAACACATCCTCGAATCCCCTGACTATAAGAACTTCAACAGGGTTGGGACTCTCCTTGGTAACATCTACCACATGGGCCAAGAATGCATAACATCCTTGCCTCATCAGCTTATCAGCAACCATAGCTGATACAAGACAAGTGGGCAGAATCTTTCTTTCTCCTTGAAAGATCCATGTGTTGCTTTCATCAGCAAACACTGCCAACTTGGACTCACAATCCAAGACAACTCGATACCTTTCCAAGGTATCCATCCCTAGGATTACATCAAATCCTTGCATATCAAGCGGTATAAGGTCCACTTGAATGCGATGTTTAGAAAAGAAGAGGATGCAGGGAGAGCATACCTCCTGCAAAATAGTAGACCCACTCAACAGAGTCTCCAACAACAACCTATCTGCCCTATGACTAGCTGTCATATTGCAGTTGCGAATAACTCTTCGAGTGATGAAAGAGTGCGTAGCACCCGGGTCAATCAGAACAGATATTACACAAGGTTTAGACATATCAGAATATAAAAGTTCCATCTGACCTGTCACCACTTGTGGATCGACCACTACCTCTGGTGGGTTCATAGAATAGAACCTCGCTGTCACCTGGTGTTGAGGTGGTGCTGATGATCCAGCTTGAGACGCTTGTCCACGTCCTCGAGCTGCTCCTTGAGATTGCATTCTCTGAGATCCTTGTTGATTCTGTCTCGGAGGCTGTGTCACACTGACAGGCTTAGATCGGCAGTCCTTCATCAAGTGTCCCACTTTACCACAGTTGTAGCAGCTTATCTCCAGTTGTTGTGGTCTGGGTGGTCCAGTAACTGACATTGATGCAGAACTCTGAGTCTCCTGAGGTGGTTGTCTTCGTCCTCTACCTCTACTTGGAGACCACTGAGTCTGAGAACTAGATCTAGGTGGTGGAGGGTTAGGTGCAGAGGATCTAGGCTTCTTAAAGTCCCTAGATGAAGAACCCTTGAACTGTGGATATCTTTTCTGAGTTTGCCTCTTCTCAACCACAGATCTTTCTATCCTTCGGACTGACTCAATGAAGGTAGAGAATCTCTCTCGGTTTTCTAAGGTAGACACGGGGGTACTCATGTCAGCATTCAAACCCCTCTCGAATCTCCTGATTCTTTCTTCTTCTATGGCAGCCATGTGCGGACAAAACCGCAACAACTCCAAGAACTTAGCTTCATACTCGCTAATGTTCATTACTCCCTGCCTCAGTCTCTCAAATTGAGAGATCTTCTCATCTAGGAAGGTCTTTGGGAAATATCTATGAACAAACTCCCGCCGAAAGTCTTCCCATGAGATCTCTATTCCAGGTCTGTTCTTCTCTTCCATTGTCCACCAATGACCAGCGCTTCCCTTGAGAAGATAGACAGCATGTCTGACCTTCTCAGTTTCAGGGATATTGAGGATCCTGAAAGCCTTCTCCAACTCCGTCAACCACAGATCAGCATCTGCGGGATCAGCGGTCCCAAGGTACTCGGTAGCTCCGACACGACATAGTCGCTCGAACGTCTTACCGATACCTTGTCCTTCAGGCTGGGCTGGTGCCCTAGGTGCAGGCATAGGCATCCTATCGGTTAATTGTGTCATGGCAGTCATAAACTGCCCGAACATCGTTTGTACTGCTGGGTTACCCATGTCAGCTGGGTCAAACTGGGGTGGCTCCCTGAGTGGCTCAGGTGCAGGCTGTTCTATTTCTGGAACCCTTGCACCGCCTCTAGGTGCACTAGCACTACTCTCTACCACGTACTCATATTGTGGCTCAGCCATCCTTATGTATCTTCTTCTCCTGAGGAGCAGAAGATTCTATTAGATAAGGAAGGAATACTTGAGATAGACTCGACTTCCTAAGTCCTATGCCTCTGTAGACTCGGCGAACCTGGCTCTGATACCACTTAATTGTGGGCTCCAATCTCCAAACCACGAAATAATCACGATTTAAACTTGAGCGGAAGAAATCAATAATCAGCGGAAGACAAAAATCACGGGAAATTAAAACTTTTTGAGATAAGAGCTTGAAACCACAAACCTTTTCCATAGAAAAAGGATTTAAACTGTATACATCTCTGTCAAATTACTTCTTGAGTAATTATATACAACATGATACAAAATCTCAAGAACTCATGACCAAAACATTCCAAGTCCTGAGAGTACAGAGGACATATAGGACTAACTCTAACTACACCACATAGCAGGCTGAATCTCCACCTGAGATTTACTGCTGCTCCTGGTGCTGCTGGGATTGGTCACCTTTAGATCAGTTCCTCCGTCTTCGACGACCACCTAAAAAGTTGAAGTCTACGGGGTGAGACAATTATACATAATTGCCCCAGCGAGAGTTATAACTCTCCACTAGAAGCTTTATAAGCAAACAAAGAATAGCTTAAGCAGTAAAAGCTTTCAAAGCATTCATTAGCAGTTTTGATAAGAAGCAAGAGTTCAACATTTATGAAACATGAAGAACATATACTTTATCCAGTGTAACATCAATCAAGTAATACTACGCTATTGATTATGTTTTTCAAACATTATTATGCCCTGTGGAGATGAGGTATACCACTCATACTCCAACTGATCGCTAAGAAGTCACATCAGTATCATACATAGGTCATTAAAAGAGCCGGATTCTTATGACCTCATCTTCCTCAGTCAGTTAGAGGATTGTTTGCAGGACATCTGGCAGGATGTCTGCTATTTATAGCTCACCAGGGTAAACTAGACCTTCGCTATATTTTTAGAGTTACAGTGGCGTTCTGTACTCTCTTCGTCATCAGAAGATTTCTTGATTATCTTTCACCGATGCGGTGTTTATGTTTACTTTGGGAGAATAGTGATACATCTCACCTTTTGGGTTTTGTAGTGAAGGTTCGATGGACTATAAAAATCTACATCAATTCCTACACTAGGATGTAAGGTTCTACACATCCATATACCCCACATACTCAAAAGTATGTGATCCAGGAGTTCCCTTGGGAAAACCTATTTCACCATCATTTAGACTCTGACAATGATGGATCTATGATCAGGGCTCTACATTACACTTGATTAGTTAGGTACATTCAGTATTCTTTTAAAATCATACAAGGTTCTTCAAACAATAACATTAGCATAACATCTATAAATGAGAATACTAAAATGTAGCAAGCCTAACTCTTTTCAATCATCAGTTCTCAATCATTTCACCACAAGTCATCTGTTAAGTATGACCTTGATGGTATTTATGGCTCTTACAGCCCATAAATCTCAATAGATGTCACTAGCAGTGCATCGAGATATTTCACTTATTCATAAAGCTTAAGACATGCTTTCAATGAATATAGTATTATGATCCATACCTGGATATGATCATCATCTCATAACAACCTGCAAGGTTAATTCAACTGGTAATAGTAAACAATTCATCAATCAGGGTTTACTATACATCTTTCATGTCACCACCCTAGAATTAGGGTTTACTATTCACTCCATGGTGAATTGTACTCATTACATCATCATTAAAGCTCTTAAGTAAGATTAAGATTCACTAGACATCATAATTAGGGTTTCCATGATCTCACATAGGTGGATCATTCCCTACTCATGTACATTCATGCACATTGAAAGTATCTTACTTGAGTTTCCACCATAAAAGGGTACTTTCTCTCTTTTAGGATACTTTCTCTCTTCTCTTACTAGTAGATGGTGATAACACCACTCTAGATCAGGTTGGGTTAAGTCCTCATTGATTAACATAAGCCAAAACATCACTATCATGTGATTAGGGTTTGATTAGAACAAGGTTTTACTCCATTAAACCTCTCAAGGGTATTTTGGTAATTTACCTCATGATCACCATCATGGGTCAACTCATTAATCACTTAGTCCCTTAATGACCTAGGTTACCATTAGGGTTTAGATTAGATCATCATTGAATCAATTACATCATCAATTGATTAAGTACAAACCACCTTGAACACCTTCAAACGGTGTCAACCTTCAACCACCAAACGGTCTTGAGACCATTTGGGTGCGTTGACCGTTTTGACTTTCAAACCATTTGAAGCTCATGTGGTTTGAAACTGTTTGATCAAATCAACTTGAGATCGATTGGACCAAACGACCTTGAGATCGTTTGAGCCCAAACGGTCTTGAGACCGTTTGGCCTCAAACGGTCTTGAGACCGTTTGCCCTCAAACGGTCTTGAGAGCGTTTGGCCTCAAACGGTCTTGAGACCGTTTGGTCCAAATGGGCTCAAACCGTTTGGACCTCCAAAGTGGTTCAAAAGTTACAATTAGTCATGGTTAAGTATGTTGAAGCCCTCAATTGGCTAAAGCCATATTAACCACTTATAAATTGAGTCAATTAGGATGAACCTCAATCACTTGGACATCAAATTAACCCTCAATTGAAAGTCAATTAGGGTTAAGTCCATCTCAATTAGGGTTTCAAATCAGATAGTCATCAATATTCAACAATGTGAATCAATTCAAGGTTGAACCTATCAATTGACCTCCAATTGGGCCCAAACTTGGCCCAAACGGTCTTGAGATCGTTTGGATGACCTCCAAATGGTCTTAAGACCGTTTGCCCAAAGTTTGACATCATAATTAGGGTTTCCATGATCTCACATAGGTGGATCATTCCCTACTCATGTACATTCATGCACATTGAAAATATCTTACTTGAGTTTCCACCATAAAAGGGTACTTTCTCTCTTTTAGGATACTTTCTCTCTTCTCTTACTAGTAGATGGTGATAACACCACTCTAGATCAGGTTGGGTTAAGTCCTCATTGATTAACATAAGCCAAAACATCACTATCATGTGATTAGGGTTTGATTAGAACAAGGTTTTACTCCATTAAACCCCTCAACGGTATTTTGGTAATTTACCTCATGATCACCATCATGGGTCAACTCATTAATCACTTAGTCCCTTAATGACCTAGGTTACCATTAGGGTTTAGATTATATCATCATTGAATCAATTACATCATCAATTGATTAAGTACAAACCACCTTGAACACCTTCAAACGGTTTCAACCTTCAACCACCAAACGGTCTTGAGACCGTTTGGTTTCAAACGGTCTTGAGACCGTTTGACCTCAAACGGTCTTGAGACCGTTTGGGTGCGTTGACCGTTTTGACTTTCAAACCGTTTGAAGCTCATGCGGTTTGAAACCGTTTGATCAAATCAACTTGAGATCGATTGGACCAAACGACCTTGAGATCGTTTGAGCCCAAACGGTCTTGATACCATTTGGCCTCAAACGGTCTTGAGACCGTTTGGATCCAAACGGTCTTGAGACCGTTTGGTCCAAATGGGCTCAAACCGTTTGGACCTCCAAAGTGGTTCAAAAGTTACAATTAGTCATGGTTAAGTATGTTGAAGCCCTCAATTGGCTAAAGCCATATTAACCACTTATAAATTGATTCAATTAGGATGAACCTCAATCACTTGGACATCAAATTAACCCTCAATTGAAAGTCAATTAGGGTTAAGTCCATCTCAATTAGGGTATCAAATCGGATAGTCATCAATATTCAACAATGTGAATCAATTCAAGGTTGAACCTATCAATTGACCTCCAATTGGGCCCAAACTTGGCCCAAACGGTCTTGAGATCGTTTGGATGACCTCCAAACGGTCTTAAGACCATTTGCCCAAAGTTTGACCAAAAACCAAGTCGGTTGGTTTAGGGTTGAACTCCAATTAGGTCTAAAAATCAGCATTTTTATCAATTCATCAACTTATTGCAATTGGACCTTCAAACCATTAGATTATCTCAACCCTAGACCTCCAAACGGTCTTGGGTTGTGCCCAAACGGTCTTGAGACCATTTGGAAGAACCCCCAAATGGTCTTGAGACCGTTTGGGTCCTTCAACCCAAAACTCAACAAGATCTATGCTTTTAAAACAGTAATTTCAACCCGATTAGGGTTAGGATGTTGAAATGCCTTCAACTCTCAATTGGTTAAGAATTAAACTTTGATTCTTTGCAGGAATGAAATTCAATATATAACCAACCGACCCTCAAACGGTCGTCCCTTGGTCAACCCTATCAAACGGTCTTGAGACCGTTTCAATCCAAACGGTCTTGCAAGACCGTTTGAGAGCAAACGGTTTGAAACCGTTTGACCTTAAACGGTTTGCAACCGTTTGGACCAAAAGGGTCCAAGGTCGTTTGATAAAGTAGCATAGGAATTCACGCCCATCATCTTCAACCTTGGTTAAGGTCGGTTATTCCACCGTTTTTCTTGCAAAAGTGCAAGGAAGAAGGGAGATAGAAGAAGAACTAACATGCTAGATTGTAAGAACAAAATATGCACATAAAGCAAAGAGTTTAGAGTTATAAAACCCGCCTAAAGGTTGTTCCTTGAGCTCCAAGCTTTCAAGCTCCAAGCTTTAATGGCGTCTTTGAGCTCCACAGGTTCGGCCAAGGTGAATTCTTCAAGGAAACGTTGGAAAGGAAAGGCTAGAAAGATAGAGCTAGGTGAGCTAGCCATGAATCTAACCTTGAAAACGAGTTTCCTCCATGAATTCAAGCAAAAGGGATGATCTAAACTTACCTAGAACCCTTGGTCGTCCCTCTCTGCTCCAGAGCTAGCCTTGGTCGGTTGAGAAAGAAGAGAAGAAGTGAAGGAAATGAAAGGTTCGTTCACTTGTTACAAGGAAAGGGCTTATATACTTCAGGCCTTTTTACACCATAAGGACCTCTAAAGTATGGAATTTACATCTAAGTACGCCCTTGCTCAAGGCACGTCCAAACTCATATAAACTTATGCAAGGCTCATGAAATCTCAAGATCTAAGGGTAAAGAAAGCCAACTTTCAACTAAGGTACATATATGAAAGGTTTCCATACCCATATTAGGTGATTTTTACCACAAGGATCATTTTTCTTATCTATTTATTCATTGACGTCCCCTTTTCATCATTTCTACTCTAAATGATGGAAAAAGTTATAAAAGATGTTCTAGAAAGTGAATTTTACAAACTACACCCCTCAATTTGGGTAAATTGCACTTTACTCCAAATTAGGGTTTTTAAGCACAAGGATCATTCCACAAGCTGCATCTTGATGCCCAAGCTTGGAAAATCCTTCTTACTTCATCATATTTACCCATATGATGTCTTATTATCATAAGAACATCTTAACCTGTGAACATTGCAAGTTAACCCCTTTAACTGGGTAATTTGTATATAGGTCCCTGCACCACAAAACAATGCTACAACTTTACATATAAAGGAGCAAAATTGAAAGTAAATGTTCCTGAGGAACTTAATTACATGCCAGGGAGTATTCACAAGTATATAATTACATATTTAGTCAAAACTTCTAGGGTTAGGTTATAACCCAGGTCAGGGATGTTACACACGTGATCCCATTTCCACTATGGTATTGGTAAAGGTTGCATTGTTCCTGTGGGCTTTTGATGTTCATCTTTAACCTGCTGACACACTAGACACCGCATAACAAACTCAGCTACATCTTTCTTCAATCTGGGCCACCAATACATATCTTTCAGGATATGATACATTTTGGTGCTCCCTAGATGCATTGCATACATAGACGAATGAGCTTCCTCCATGACTAACTTCCTTAAGTCATTGGCATTAGGTACTATCATCCTACCATGGTAACAGACTACCTCATCATCTGACTCATGAAACCCATCCCATTTCTCATTACCGTACTATGATCTAATCTGTTGAATAATAGTATCAGCCTGTTGTGCCTCTTTGATTTGTTGTTTCAGAGTAGGTTTTATGTGCATCTCAGCTAATAGTCCAGCTAACAAGGATGCTTTAAGTTGTACATTGTTATGCCTCAAAGAAACAAGCATGTCTCGTTTAAAGCACACTAAAGAGTTCAACTATGCTTTGTCCATGTTTGATGATGATGATTTTCTACTTAGTGCATCAACCACTACAATAGCCTTTCCTAGATGATAATCAATTGTACAATCATAGTCCTTGATTAACTCAGTCCAACGGCGTTGTCTCATGTTCAACTCATGTTGTGAAAAGATGTATTTTAGGTTCTTATGGTCCGTGAAAATCTGGAATGTCTCTCCATAGAGATAATGTCTCCAAATCTTCAACGCATAAACCACAACAGATAATTCTAGATCATGTGTCGGATAATTTTCCTCATGTTTCTTATGTTGTCGAGAGTCAAAAGAAACCACTTGATTATCCTGCATCAACACATATCCTAGACCATTCTTAGAAGCATCACAAAAAACAATATACCCCTTTCCCTGCTGAGGTAACACTAACACAGGTGCACTCGTTAACCTTTCTTTCAACAATTGGAAAGAATGTTGACACTTACTATTCTAGACAAAAGGAACCACCTTCCTGGTTTTCCTAGTTAGGGGTAATGCTACAGAACTGAAGTTCTTAATGAACCTCCTATAATAGCCTGCCAGTCCTAGAAAACTGCGTATCTCCATTGGTGTCTTTGGTTGTTCCCATTCCAAGATAGATTCTGCCTTTTTAGGATCAACACGGATACCTGAAGCAGATATTATGTGTCCTAGGAAATACACTTCTGGTAACCAGAATTCACACTTGTTAAACTTGGCGTTTAGCTTGTGCTTTCTCAATAAAGTCAGGGCCTGACGAAGGTGTTTCTCATGTTGTCGAGTAGCTCTACTGTAAATCAATATGTCATCTATAAATACTACTATGAATTGATCAAGGAATGGCTGAAAGATTCTGTTCATGAGTTCCATGAATGCAGTTGGTGCATTAGTTAGTCCAAATGACATAACTATGAACTCATAGTGATCATACCTTGTCCTGGAGGCTGATTTAGGTATGTCACTCCCCTTGATGTGTAACTGATGGTATCCTGACCTCAGATCTATTTTAGAGAATATAGTTACACCACGCAACTGGTCAAATAGGTCATCTATCCTTGGCAGAGGATATTTGTTCTTTATGGTTACTTTGTTTAGCTGTTTATAGTCGATGCATATCGCATAGACCCGTCCTTCTTTTTCACAAAGAGAACTGGAGCACCCCATGTTGAAGTACTCGGTCAAATAAAACTCTTTTCAAGCAACTCCTTTAACTATTTCTTGAGTTCTGCCATCTCAGCAGGTGCCATTCTATATGGTGTTTGAGCTAAAGGTTGCGTACCCGAGATTAGATTAATCTCAAAATCAATATCTCGGGGTGGAGGAACACCTGGAAGTTCCTCAGGAGACACATCGTCAAACTCCCTAACAATCAGAACTTCAGAAAGACTAGGACTCTCTGCCCTGGTATCTACCACATGTGCCAAGAATGTGAAGCATCCTTGTCTCATCAACTTCTCAACTACCATAGCTAACACTAGATAGGTTGGAAGAATTTTTCTATCCCCTGAATGATCCATGTAACACCATTGTCTGTGAACATAGCTTGCTTGGAATCACAATCCAAGACAACCTTATACTTTTCTAGGGTTTCCATCCCAAGAATTAAGTCGAACCCATGCATCTCAAGTGGTATAAGATCCACCTGAATGCTAGGTTCTGAAAAAGAAAGAACACAGGGAGAACATACCTCCCACAACACTGCAGATCCAACTGATGGAGTTTCTAATAACAAATTATCTACTCTATGACTGACAGTCATATTGAAGTCATGAATTACTTCCCAAGTGATAAAGGAATGTGTAGCACCCGGATCAATCAAAACAGATACGAAGCAGGATGAAGACATATCAGAATGAAACAATTCCATCTGAACTGTCACAACTCATGGGTTGACCACTACTTCCGGCTGATTCATAGCATAGAATCATGTCATTTCCGGTTGTCGACCACTCGCCCTGTTGTTGGATGTAGATGAGCCAGCTTGGGATGCATGTCCATGTCCTCGTGTGCCACTGCTAAACTATCGCTTTTGAGAGCCTTGTTGACTCTGCCTCAGTGGTTGGATTACACTCACGTCTCTAGCTAAATAATCTTTAATTAGATGTCCCATCTTCCCACATTTATAACAGACTCTATTCTCCCACTGTTGTCTAGATGGTACTGTTACTGACTTTGATGTTGAGCTGTGAGCTCCCTCTGGTGGTAAACTACAGCCCCTACCCTTGCTGGATGTCCACTGTGTCTGGTTGTTGAACCTCGGTGGTGTTTTTGGTGTAGAAAACCTTAGTTTCTTAAAACTTTCAGACCTCTATCCCTGGAACTGGGTATATACTTTCATATTGTTGGCCTGACTCTTCTCATTCATGGGCCTTTCTATCCGCCTAACGGACTCCACAAAGGTGGAAAACCTCTCTCTATTCTCTAGAGTAGATACTGGTGTGGTTAAATCAGCATTCAAACCCTTCTCAAAATGTTAAATCCTCTCCTCATTTGTAGAAGCCATGTGCGGACCGAACCGTAGAAGCTCCATGAACTTAGCTTCATACTCACTAATGTCCATTGCTCCTTGCCTTATCCGCTCAAACTGAGAGATTTTCTCATCTAGGTATGTCTTAGGAAAATATCTACTAACAAACTCACGCAAAACTCTTCCCATCCGACTTCAACACCTGGCCTTTTTCCTTCTTCTATAGCCCACCAATGGCCAACACTCCCCTTCAACAGGTACACCGCATGCCTAACCTTCTCAGTTTTGGGGATATTAAGGATTCTGAAGGCCTTTTCCAGCTCATTCAGCCACAAGTCTGCGTCTGCTGGGTCAGATGTACCAGCATAATCAGTGGCTCCTACCCGTTGAAGCTGTTCAAAAGTCTTTCCATCTCCATGTCCCTCATTGTGAGCTGGTGCCCTAGGTGCAGGTGGTGGCATCCTATCCGCCATGTGTGTCATAGTCACCATGAAATGCCCAAATAGAGCATGGAAAGCTGGGTTTTCTAGTGTAGCTTGGTCAAGCTAGGGATGTTCAGGTACTAGTTCCTCTCTAGCTTGAACCCTTGCACCTCCTCCTGGTGCAGCAATATTGCTTTCAAGCTTTACTTCTTATCCTGAGAGTAGAAGTCACTATCTTATAAACTGAACAACACTAGAATAGACTTAACGACCTTAATCCTATGTCTCTGTAGACTCAGAAAACCTTAGGCTCTGATACCAAAACCTTGTGACGACCTGACAACAAATCAGACCGTCACTAGGTAATTAATTGTGGAATTAAACATAAACAGTGGATTAACAAAAATCGCTAAAAATTAAAACCATTTGCAAAGAGATCCATTTCTAGGAAACTCTTATAACAAGAACCAAAATATTATGTATACATTCTGGTCCACAAAGTACATACCATGTACCTTCTCTTCTCGAAGATTACATATAATAGTTGATCTATTAAATCTACACATAAGAAACATAAAACCTCAAGGCATTCAATGCCAAAATCTCAGATCAATCACACAAACACTAAGTACTAACTCCAACGACCTGAGAGTACAGAGACGACACATAGGTCTCATATCTACAAGACACGACAGTCAGTATCTCCACCTGAGATGTTACTGTTGTCCCTAATGTTGTTGTCCTGCCCCTGCTATATAGTCCCTACCTCCTCGCCCGCGTCCACCTAAAATGTTGGTGACCAACGGAGTGAGACCCATGTCCCAGTGAGAGATATAACTTTATGCCAAAAATATTATTATTGCATATAAACAGTAATAAACTGCACAGAGGATTCTCTATTGAAAAGTAGGATTTAATCAATATTATGCAGAATTGAGCAACATCATCTTTTAAAGCATTACAGTTGTAAATGATATATTTTAATAAGGAATATGAAGAACATGTATAAAATCTATCCATTTAGGATACAGTAAGCAATGTAACATCAACCAATGATTTATGTATTTCATCCTTTAAAAAATACGCTACACGGCTGATTACATTTTACAATCATACTTATGCCCTGAGGAAGTGAGATGTACTGCTCAAATCCAACCTTCAGTTGCGAAACCCAAAGTTGGTGCCATACAAGATCAAAGGAAGATCCAGATTCCACAATCTCATCTGTCTCAGTCAGTGCGAGACCACAAGTAGGACCGCAGTCTCTTTCTTAAGTGACCTCAGTCACAGGGTTAGCTCTCATAGGCTACCCATTCTCTAGCATGCCTTGGTATAGATCTTGGCACTAGTAAATATGAGCCATGGGCCAGTTCACCGTGCTCTCTGAGCTATGAACACATTCGTGCTCTATCACACTGAGCCATGGGCCTATTCACCATGCTCTTATACATATTTGAGTCTACAACTAAAGTTGCACTCTAATCCTCCTATTTTCAGCTAGGAGAAACCCCGCATATTCAACAATATACGCTCCGAATTAAACAGCAGGAGAACTTTTTTCACCATCACCAGCTACTGAAGATGATGGATCTATGGCTAGGGCTCTACATGATAATATTCCACTTGATTATTTAAGTACATTACCATATTCTTTAGCATCAGTCAAGTTTTCAAACAAGAATTATTATGACAAATGCTACAAAGAAACATGTAATACTTCTATCAAATACTTTTTAAAACTTTATAAAAACATTGGGATCTCAATCCCTTATCTCATTACTGGGAATTAATATCCCTCAACAACATCATCATCATGTTTACTGGATCTGGTTATTCAAACCCTTAGTTCATCACTAAGCATGGTTACCACTATCAAGTAACTATTACCTCCAGGTCATCTGACCAAGGTATTCATGATACTTGTTACACAAGCATCTCACATAGTTCTCCAGGAATATTAAACTTCTTGTCACCTTTCACTAGGCAACAAATAAAATAATGGCTCACAAGGCCCATTAACACCATAACTTATACCTAGTTATGCTCATCATCTCATGATACCTGCATGGTTAGTATACTTGATAATAACCATATCCATTACATATCAACATTATACAATACAAAGATAACTTCACTATTCCTTAATTAGGGTTAGGTTTCCCGTCTTAATTAATTAGAGTTTCTCATATCATCACCCTATATTAGGGTTTCACATAACATCACCCTATATTAGGGTTAGGGTTTCCCATCTTTATTAATTAGAGTTTCTCATACCATCACCCAATATTAGGGTTTCACATAACATCACCCTATATTAGGGTTTCACATAACATCACCCTATATTAGGGTTAGGGTTTCCCATCCTTCTCGATTAGGGTTTCATGATCACATTATCAATGATCAAACTCTAATTCAAAAATCGATGCATCTTGGAGAATGCATTGATATTACAATTAATATCCAAAACCTAACTCATTGCTCCACATGTCTAGAATTACATAATACCTTCATAAGTATTCAATTAAACTTATGTATTGTACTTTTCCTTATTGATTGGGGTTTCCATTCTCCATTGATTAGGGTTTTATGATTACCTCATTAATCCAAACCCTAAGTCTGCGCTTCCACATATCTTGGAGGACATAGCATTATTTAAGTATTATATCATACTTATCATTGTTCCATGTACTTAGGATCACACATCATCATCATGCCTAATTGGGTTGACTTAACCTCTTACTAAAGTACATGCAGCTATACTTATCATAGTGCATTGAATTTATGACTTTCATAGGCATTGAGTGATAATCACTCTAAATGTATTAATTACCTAAATACTTTAGAGGTACTTCCATTGAAATTAACTTTGATATATTCTTCAACCACTTATAGGTTTATTAGTACTTACATGGTTTGAATCAATTGGACCTTCAATGATTTGGAACAATTGAACCTTCAAACGTTTTGGCCCTAAACCTTCAAACAGTTTGAGACCGTTTAGACCTTCAAACGGTCTGGTCCTAATCCTTCAAATGGGTTTTGACATCAATTGATCTAGGGTTTTGAAACCAATTGAGTTCTAAACGTTTTGAAATCATTTGGCCATCCAAGGTTGAGACCATGCGGACTAGATTAGGTTGAAACCATTAGACCTTTACACATTCTTGAAACCATTTAGCCTCTAACGGTTTGAAACTATTTGACCTCTAACGGTTTTGAAACCGTTTGGTCTCTAACGGTTTGAAACTGTTTGACCAACAAAAATTGAAACAATTTGTTTTTTATATTCTTGAGGTGTGTGCTAAGATGATGTCATCATCATCAAGCTTTAGAACTCTGAATTCTACTATTATATAATGATGAATTCATCAGTTATTCAAGAAGAAAAATAAAAGATCAACATATGATGAGAAATTGAAATCAATAATAACATTGATGGGTTCGAGTTATATAACCCGCATTCAAAGTAGCTTCAAATCTTCAAGCTTCTCATCTCTAATGGTGAAAGAAGCTCCTTCAACTATCCAAGGTTCGTTTCCAACTCTTTGGATGCAAAAGATATCCAAGGTTGAGCATTGGATGGAAGAGAGAAGAAAATGAATGTTGAAATCTAATTTCAGTCATCAATCCAAGGTTGAAGATGATCATGGAGCTTACCTTCAGCTTGGGGAACGTTTTACTCTTGCTCCTAAGCTCCTTGGTCATCGTCCAAAGCAAGGGAAAAAAGTGGTTTGCAAAAATAGCCTTTCAAGTAAGGAGAAAATTGGGTACATATAATCGATTTTCTAGGAGAGAGAAAGTAGGAGAAAATTCATCCACTTTCTTGCCACATGCCCCCTCCCTTCCTTGCCTTCTAAGCCATCTTCCTTTTTCCCCAATTTCCTTTCAATTATCCTTGAATTTAAAATCAACCACTAAGCACCTTAATCATTATAATACTATTATCCATTTTTAGGGGACATTACTTTTTAATTAACAAATGTGAGTGGATTTCTTCACCTACTTAGGATATTTTAGGGCCACTCAAGGCATTTGGACGTACTCCCACTATAGGATTTCAAACACATCCTTTTTAGTTGATGGGCACTTCAATTAATATATTTATTTTTGCTACAAAATAAATTAGGGTTTCAATTATGCTTAAATCTTGATTATTTTATTATCAAGATTATCTCTCCTCAAAAGTAGTTCAACCAAGACGCCCCTTTCTTTTTTTTCTCCAAATGATACCAATAAACAATATGGACATAATATAGGTGGTTTTTTACATATCCCACCCTAGGTTTTGGGTAATTTGCAAATTACACCAAAACTAGCATTCAATACACAAGCATTACTCAAACAAGCTTCTTCTTGGAACTTAGGCTTCCACAAGCCATACCTCAGCATCATTCTCATTCTTATAATGCTATAACACTTGAGGAACATTTATCATGTAACATTTGCAAGGTAACCTGTAACATCCCTGACCTGGGTTATGAGTTAACCCTAGGTGTTTTGCCTAAATATGTAGTTAAATCCTTGTGATTAACTCTGAGCATGTAATTAAGCTTCTCAGAAACATATATTTCAGTATTTGCTCCTTTTTATTTAAAGTTGTAGCATTGTTTTGATATACAGGGACCTATGTGCAATTTACCCAGTTGAAAGGGTTAACTTGCAATTTGCACATGATGAGATGTTCCTCTGATGTTGAGACATCATGAGAATCTCTTTGGCAAAGTTTGAGGGATTTCCCAAGCTAGAGCACCAAGGTGCAGCTGTGGAGGCAATCCCAGGGCTTGAAACCCTAATTTGGGGTAAAATGCAATTTACCCAAATGATGGGATGCAATTTGTAAAGAATGTCATCTAAAGTATCTTTTTAGACTTTTGCCATCATTTAGAGAAGAAATGATGAGGAATTCACCTCAATTGAGTTATCAAGTTAAGAAATAGGCTCTGTGATTGAATAATCAGGGTATATGTGCAATAACCCTTTAAGTATGAACTTTATTATTAGATTATTCTTCCTTGCCTTCTTTTCTATAACTTAAGATAAGGTTTGTCCTTAGAATAAAGAGGAAGGGACGAGCAAGTAATAAAAGAAGGACTTAGTTGGAATTAAGGGAAACTTATGAACTAATGTTGAAAATCCTATCCCATGTATATAAGCCATCCTTCCTTTAGTTGCAAGGGAACTTAACCTTCGTTCCCTTTACTGTTTCATTTCACCAAAGACGACCAAGGACTGCCTTGGAGCTAAGGAGGACGAACAAGGGGTGCAAGGTAGGTTTAAACCCCTCTTCTTGCCTAATTCCATGGTTAGAATTCGAATTCAAGGTCATCTTCATGGCTAATTCTCGAAACCCTATCTTTCTAGCCGTCTCTTTTCATCCTTCCTTGGAGTTTTCACCTTGGCCAACCTGTGGGAACTCAAGGACGCCATTAGAGCTTGGAGCTTGAAAGCTTGGAGCTCAAGAAGCAAGCTTTAGGCGGGTTTTATAACTCTAAACCTATGCTTTACTATGTGCATCTTTATATGCGATTTAATGATAGCTCCTAGTATTTCCCTACTTTTCCCTGCTATTTTGCAAGCAAACCCGTGGGATATCTGTACTGTTCTTGAGCTAGAAGATGAAGGCGTGATTTCCAAGAAAAACCCACCGTTTTTCTTTTCCCTAAACGGTCCTAACAGTTTGCTCTCACGACCTCAAGACCGTGAGGGAGCCTCGCGGTCTCGAGACCGTGAGAGGGCTCGCGGTCTCAAGACCGATTGGCCCTGTTGACCGAGCGTGGACCATATAAGAAACCTGTTCCTAATTATATAGGCTAAATACCCTCAAAATTTGGGAGACTAACTCCAAAGGAATCGGGAGATATGACCTTTTTAAGTCACGACTTTAAATGAATTAATTGCTGATTTTCAAACGGTCTGAAATTGCCTTTTTGGGAAAAAGGTCTCAAGACCGTGAAAGGTCGTTGACTAAGCATTGACCCCATGAGATTACTGTTCAAAATTATGTTAATTAACAACTCACCAAGTTTGATGGTCTAATTCCAAACGGGCTAAGAGTTGAAGGGCGAATACTAGGGCTAACCCTAGATAAAATCAGTACTGAAATTATGGTGACACAATTAGGGTTTTTAGGGTTGATTGACCTAAACGGTCTCAAGACCATGTGGGGTCCACCCACATGACCTCAAGACCGTGAGGACAATCACCCAAGACCATTTGAAGGTCTAGGTTTGAGTAATTTAACCAATTGAACACCCAATTGCAAATAAGTTATCAAGTTAATCAAAATTCGGATTATGTGACCAATCATGGTTCAACCTCTATCAAATCACCTTAGATTTTGATGAAATCTTGGGCAAACGGTCTCAAGACCATGTGGGGTCCACCCACATGACCTCAAGACCGTTTGGGCCAAGTTTGGGCCCAATTGGAGCTCAATTGAAGGGTTCAACCTTGTGTTGATACACATTGTTGAGTGTTGATGGGTGAACATTGATAGACCTTAATTGAATCGATTTCAATCCTAATTGGTCAACAATTGAGGGTCAATTGAATGACCATTTGGTTAAGCATAACCTTAATTAACTCAATCCATAGGTGGTCAACAGTTATTGGACCTTTTGAAGGCTTCAACATCAGTTGACATCATCGTTTGATTTGTTGAACCTTTGTTGAAGGACCTTGTGGTTGAGACCGTGAGGGGGCTCACGACCTTAGGACCGTGAGGGGACTCACGACCTCAGGACCGTGAGGGGGCTCACGACCTCAGGACCGTGAGGGGGCTCACGACCTCAGGACCGTGAGGGGGCTCACGACCTCAGGACCGTGAGGGGGCTCACGACCTCAGGACCGTGAGGTGGCTCACGACCTCAGGACCGTGAGGGGGCTCACGACCTCAGGACCGTGAGGGGACTCACGACCTCAGGACCGTGAGGGGGCTCACGACCTCAGGACCGTGAGGGGGCTCACGACCTCAGGACCGTGAGGTGGCTCACGACCTCAAGATCGTGAGGTAGCTCACGACCTCAAGATCGTGAGGGGGCTCACGACCTCAAGACCGTGAGGTGACTCACGATCTCAAGCCCATGAGGAGGCTCACGGTCTTGGAACTAGAAAGGGGCTCATGGACTTGAAGGGTCAAAGTGAGCAATCGGTCAACACTTTCAACCGAATTCAATCATGTGATGGTTCAATGTTGCTCAAATCAAACACTAATGATAATCTAAGATAGTAAGGAGTTATTTGATTAAGGTTTTTGACTATGATGATGATGATCAATGGGGTGAATTACCAAGATACCCCTGAAGGGTCAATTGAGTTATACCTTGCTCAATTCAAACCCTAATTACATGAGAATGATGTTTTTAGTCATAATGACTCTATATAACCTGATCTAGTCTAATGTTATCATCAACCATTAGTATGATGAAAGAGAAAGTACCCTAGAGAGAGAAAGTAACTCTAATCACTTAATGGTGATGCTTTTGGCTATGTTAGCCTATGTTGACTCAACCCAACCTGTTTTAGAGTGGTGTTGACATCACCTAACCTTATGATGAGAGAGAAAGTACTTCTAGAGAGAGAAAGTACTTCTAGAGAGAGAAGGTACCCCTTTTAAATGGAAACTCAATTGAAGCATCCCCAATACACAGAAATGAGTATAATTAGGGTATGATCCACCTGTGTGAGATCATAGAAACCCTAATTATGATAAATGATGAACCTTTAACTAATCCAGGAGCATCAATGAAGGTGCTACTCAAACATGATGATGTTATGAGTTTAATTCACCTTGATGTGAATAGTAAACCCTAATTCAAGGGTGATGACATGTAATGTGAATAGTAAACCCTAATTCAAGGGTAATGGCATGCTTTTGAGCAATAAACTCTATTTGAGTAGAATTAAAGATTTAACTCTTATGACAAGAGTAGGAAGTACATTCCTTATTGTTGTATTACCTTTATCAGATGTATTAATCATGCAGGTTCTGATATGAAGGTAATCATATCCAGGTATGGATGTTGATGTTATATTCATTGAAGGCATGTTGTTAGCCTTATGAATAAGTAATGTAATCTGATGCCTTGCCAATGGCATCCTATACTGATAATGGGCTGTGAGAGCCATGAATACCATCAAGGTCATGCTTTAGAGATGACTTGTGATGAGGATAATGAGAAATGATGATTGATATGAGTTAGGCCTGTTACATTTAGTATTCTTCTTTTATAGCTGCTATGCTACTGTTATTGTTTGAAGAACAATGTATGCTGTTAAAGAATACTGAATGTACCTAACTAATCAAGTATAATGTAGAGCCCTGATCATAGATCCATCATTGTCAGAAATTAAGTGATGGTGAAACAGGTTTTCCTTAGGGAACTCCTGGAGCACATACTTTTGAGTATGTGGGGTACATGGATGTGTAGAACCTTACATCCTAGTGTAGGAAAGTGATGTAGATGTGGAATCCATCCATCCTTCACTATAGTTCCATACCGTATCAGTGGTAGGTAAACATGAAACCTCCTGATGACGAAGAAAGCACAGATATCCGTATCAGTGGTAGGTAAATATGAAACCTCCTGATGACGAAGAGAGTACAGAACGCCACTGTGACTCTAGAATAGCGAAGGACCAGTTTACCCTGGTGAGCTATAATAGTAGAGGCATGAGATGTCCTACAAGTGATCCTCTTACTGACTGAGGAAGGTGAAGGTCATGAGAATCCGGCTCTCTTAATGACCTATGTATGATACTGATGCGGCTTCTCAGCGATCAGTTGGAGTATGAGTGGTAAGCCTCATCTCCACAGGGCATAATGTTGTTTGTAAAACATAATCAACCATGTAGTATAACTTGTTAGAGATGACTCCAAGTTAGTTGATTGATGTTACATTGCAATAATGTTGATATTCTCCATATCTCCTAATTTGTAGAGATCTTGTTATATCTGCAACTGTTATAGAATGCTTTGAAGGCTTTACTGTTTAAAATAATCTTTGATGTTATAATAAAGCTTCTGGCGAAGAGTTATAACTCTCGCTGGGACAATTATGTATAATTGTCTCACCCCGTAGACTTCAACTTTTTAGGTGGACGTCGGAGACGAAGAAACCAGCCTACAAGCGATCAGTCTCAGCAGCAGCACCAGGGGCAGCAGTAATCTCAGGTGGAGATTTGTCCTGCCATGTGGTGTAGTTAGAGTCAGTCCTATGTGTCCTCTGTACTCTCAGGTCTTGGAGTCTTGTGTTATGTGATCTTGAGATTTTGTATCTTGATGTATATAATTACTCAAGAAGTAATTATCCTGAGATGTAAACAGTTACCTCTCTTTATGAAAGGAGTTTTTATGGATACAAGTTCTTATCTCGAAAAGTTTTAATTTTCCGTGATTTTTGTCTTCCGCTGATTACCGATTCGCTTCCGCTAAGTTTGATCGTGTTTATGTCATGGTTTGGAGATCAGAACCCACAATTAGTGGTATCAGAGCTCCAGGTTCAGTTGAGTCTACAGAGGCATAGGACTTAGGATGTCGAGTCTACCTTTAGTACTCCTTCCTTATCTAATAGAATCTTCTGCTCCTCAGGAGAAGAAGATACATAAGAATGTCAGAACATCGCGATGAGCACGTGGCTGAGAGTAGTGCTAGTGCACCTCGAGGCGGTGCAAGAGTTCCGAGAATAGAACAACCTGCACCTAAGTCGCCAAGAGAGCCACCCCAGTTCGACCCAGCTGACATGAGTGATCCAGCTATACAGACGATGTTCGGGCAGTTTATGACTGCCATGACACATATAACCGATAGGATGCCCATTCCTGCACCTAGGGCACCTGTCCAGCCTGAAGTACAAGGTATTGGTAAGACATTCGAACGACTTCGTCGTGTCGGAGCTACCGAGTACTTCGGAACTGCCGACCCTGCAGATGCTGACTTATGGTTGACAGAGTTGGAGAAGGCTTTCAGGATTCTTATGATTCCGAAAGCTGAGAAGGTTAGACATGCTGTCTATCTTCTCAAAGGCAGTGCTGGTCACTGGTGGAACATGGAAGAGCAGAAGAGACCTGGAGTAGAGTTCTCATGGGAAGAGTTTCGTCGGGAATTTATCAATAGATATTTTCCAAAGACCTTCCTAGATGAGAAGATTTCTCAGTTTGAGAAACTAAGGCAGGGTATGATGAACATTAGCGAGTATGAAGCTAAGTTCATGGAGCTGTTGCGGTTTTGTCCGCACATGGCCGCTACGGATGAGGAAAGAATCAGAAGATTTGAAAAGGGTTTGAATTCCGATATGTCAACCCCTGTGTCTGCCTTAGAAAACAGAGAGAGATTCTCTACCTTCGTTGAGTCAGTCCGAAGGATAGAGAGATCTGTTGTTGAGAAAAGACAAACCCATAAAAGATATCCCCAGTTCCAGGGTTCTTCATCTAGGGATTCCAAGAAACCTAGATTCTCTGCACCTAACCCTCCACCACCCAGATCAAGTTTTCAAACTCAATGGACACCAAGTAGAGGTAGAGGACGGAGTCAACCGCTTCAAGGGACGCACAGTTCTGCATCAGTGTCAGTTACTGGACCACCCAGACCACAGCAACAGGAGAAGAGTTGCTATAACTGTGGTAAGGTGGGACACTTGATGAAGGATTGCCGTTCTAGACCTATCGGTGTGACACAACAACCTTCGAGACAGAATCAACAGGGATCTCAGAATAGACAACATCAAGGAGCAGCTCGAGGACGTGGACAAGCGTCTCAAGCTGGATCATCAGCACCACCTCAACACCAGGCAACTGCAAGGTTCTATGCTATGAACCCACCTGAGGCAGTTGTCAATCCACGGGTAGTGGCAGGTCAGATGAAATTTTTATATTCTGATATGTCTATATCCTGTGATGTATCTGTTCTGATTGATCCGGGTGCTACGCACTCTTTCATCACTCGTGAAGTGATTCGTAACTGTAATATGACTGTTAGTCATAGGACAGATAGTTTGTTGTTAGAGACTCCGTTGAGTGGGTCTGCCGTTTTGCAGGAGGTATGTTCTCCCTGCATCCTTTTCTTTTCTGATCATCGCATTCAAGTGGATCTTATACCACTTGATATGCAGGGATTTGATATAATCCTCGGGATGGATACCTTAGAAAGGTATAGAGTTGTCTTGGATTGTGAGTCCAAGTTGGCTGTGTTTGCTGATAAAAGCAACACATGGATCTTTCAAGGTGAAAGAAAGATTCTGCCCACCTGTCTTGTATCAGCTATGGTTGCTGATAAGCTGTTGAGGCAAGGATGTTATGCATTCTTAGCCCATGTGGTAGACATTACCAAGGAAAGTTCCAATCCTGCCGAAGTTCCCATAGTCAGGGAATTCGAAGATGTGTTTCCTGAAGAACTTCCTGGTATACCACCACCTCGGGAGATTGACTTTGAAATCAATCTGATTCCAGATACGAAACCCATAGCTCAAACTCCGTATAGAATGGCTCCTGCCGAGATGGCAGAACTCAAGAAACAGCTTCAAGAGTTACTTGAGAGAGGTTTTATCCGACCGAGTACTTCACCTTGGGGTGCTCCGGTCTTGTTTGTTAAAAAGAAAGATGGGTCAATGCGGTTGTGCATCGACTATAGACAACTCAATAAAGTGACAATAAAGAATAAGTATCCTCTGCCGAGGATTGATGATCTCTTTGACCAGTTGCGTGGTGCAACAGTCTTTTCAAAGATAGACTTGAGGTCTGGATATCACCAACTTCGTATTAAGGATAGTGACATATCCAAGTCTGCCTTTAGGACAAGATATGGTCACTATGAGTTCACGGTTATGTCGTTTGGACTAACCAATGCACCAGCTGCATTCATGGAACTCATGAATAGAGTTTTTCGACCTTTCCTTGATCAGTGTGTTGTCGTCTTCATAGATGACATACTGATTTATAGTAAAGATGCTCAGCAGCATGAGCAGCATCTTCGCCAAGCTCTGACCTTGCTAAGAGAACATAAGCTGTACGCTAAGTTTAGCAAGTGTGAGTTCTGGCTGCCGGAAGTATCTTTTCTTGGACATGTAATATCCGCCTCGGGAATTCGTGTTGACCCTACAAAGGTAGAATCTGTTCTACAATGGGAACAACCGAAAACACCGACGGAGATTCGAAGTTTCTTGGGGTTAGCTGGCTATTATCGAAGGTTCATTAAGAACTTTAGTTCTATAGCTTTACCTTTGACCAAGTTAACCCGGAAAGATGTTCCTTTTTCTTGGAGTGATAAGTGTCAACAATCTTTCCAGCTGCTGAAGGAGAGGTTGACAAGTGCACCTGTGCTAGTGCTACCTGAGCAAGGAAAAGGGTATATAGTTTTCTGTGATGCTTCCAAAAATGGACTAGGATGTGTGTTGATGCAGGATAAACAAGTGATTTCTTTTGCTTCCCGACAGCTTAAGAAACACGAGGAGAATTATCCAACACACGATCTGGAGTTAGCAGCTGTGGTTCATGCTTTGAAGATCTGGAGACATTATCTCTACGGAGAGACATTCCAGATTTTCACAGACCACAAAAACCTTAAGTATATCTTCTCTCAGCATGAGCTCAACATGAGGCAACGTCGCTGGATGGAGTTAATCAAGGACTACGACTGTACAATTGATTACCATCCAGGTAAGGCCAATGTTGTTGCAGATGCCTTGAGTAGGAAATCAGCAACATCAACCATGAATAGAGCACAACTAAACTCTTTAGTATGCTCTAGAAGAGATATGCTTATCTCTTTAAGGCAAGACAATGTACAGTTGAAGGTGTCATTGCTAGCCGGTTTGTTAGCTGAGATGCATATTAAACCTACCCTAAGAGAGCAGATTAAAGAAGCACAGCTAGATGATGCTGCAGTTCAACATATAAGATCTGAGTATGGAAATGAGAAACAAGATGGGTTTCATGACTCAAAAGATCAAGTAGCTTGTTATAATGGAAGAATGATAGTGCCGGATGTGGACAACTTAAGGAAGTTAGTCCTGGAAGAAGCCCATTCTTCCATGTATGCTATGCATCCAGGGAGCACCAAGATGTATCGGAATTTGAAGGATCTGTATTGGTGGCCTGGGATGAAGAAGGACGTTGCAGAGTTTGTTTTGAGGTGTTCTGTGTGTCAGCAAGTTAAAGCTGAACACCAGAAGCCTGCAGGGACAATGCAGCCTTTACCCATATCACAGTGGAAGTGGGACCATGTGACCATGGACTTTGTTGTTGGCCTACCCAGGACAAGCAAAGGACATGATTCCATTTGGGTAATTGTTGATAGGTTGACTAAGACAGCACATTTCTTACCTGTCAAAACAACCTATTCTGCGGAAAGGTTATCAGAGTTGTATGTGCAAGAGATAGTGCGGTTGCACGGAGTTCCTGTCACAATAGTTTCGGACAGAGGTCCTCAGTTTACAAGTCGTTTTTGGGAACAGTTACACAAAGCCCTAGGTACCAAGCTGAGGTTTAGTACGGCCTTTCATCCACAGACTGATGGACAGTCGGAAAGAACCATACAAACCTTAGAAGACCTGTTGCGAGCATGTGTTCTCCAGTTTACCGGAAGTTGGGACCTACACCTAAGCTTGATAGAGTTTGCCTATAACAATGGCTATCAGCATAGTATTGATATGGCACCTTATGAAGCCTTATATGGTAGACGTTGTAGATCACCCTTGTGTTGGTTTGAGACTGGTGAGCACCAGTTGTTAGGTCCTGACTTGGTACAGCAAACCACAGAAAAGATTAAAGTTATACAACATAAGATTAAGACTGCTCAGAATAGGCAGAAATCTTATGCTGACAAACGTCGTAGACCTTTAGAGTTCCAGGTTGGAGACAAAGTGTATCTTAAGGTCTCACCTTGGAAAGGGGTCCTTCGTTTTGGAAGGAAGGGGAAGTTAGCTCCTAGATATATGGGGCCTTATCCAATCATTGAACGGATTGGAAAGGTAGCATATAAACTAGAGCTGCCCCCAGAATTACAGAGGTTACATCCTGTGTTTCACATTTCTATGTTGAAGAAATGTCACCCAGACACCGAGTCAGTTCTACAACCTATGGAAGTAGAATTGAATGATGACATATCCTATGAAGAGGGACCAGTGTCAATCCTTGATAAACGAATTAAAAAGTTAAAGAAGAAAGATATAAGTCTTGTGAAAGTCCTCTGGAATCATCGTGGTATTGAAGAAGCCACTTGGGAGTTAGAGGATGAGATGAGAAGGAAGTATCCTGCCCTTTTCTCGTAATATGTTTTATCGATTTCGGGGACGAAATCCTTGTAAGGGGTGGATAATTTGTAACATCCCTGACCTGGGTTATGAGTTAACCCTAGGTGTTTTGCCTAAATATGTAGTTAAATCCTTGTGATTAACTCTGAGCATGTAATTAAGCTTCTCAGAAACATATATTTCAGTATTTGCTCCTTTTTATTTAAAGTTGTAGCATTGTTTTGATATACAGGGACCTATGTGCAATTTACCCAGTTGAAAGGGTTAACTTGCAATTTGCACATGATGAGATGTTCCTCTGATGTTGAGACATCATGAGAATCTCTTTGGCAAAGTTTGAGGGATTTCCCAAGCTAGAGCACCAAGGTGCAGCTGTGGAGGCAATCCCAGGGCTTGAAACCCTAATTTGGGGTAAAATGCAATTTACCCAAATGATGGGATGCAATTTGTAAAGAATGTCATCTAAAGTATCTTTTTAGACTTTTGCCATCATTTAGAGAAGAAATGATGAGGAATTCACCTCAATTGAGTTATCAAGTTAAGAAATAGGCTCTGTGATTGAATAATCAGGGTATATGTGCAATAACCCTTTAAGTATGAACTTTATTATTAGATTATTCTTCCTTGCCTTCTTTTCTATAACTTAAGATAAGGTTTGTCCTTAGAATAAAGAGGAAGGGACGAGCAAGTAATAAAAGAAGGACTTAGTTGGAATTAAGGGAAACTTATGAACTAATGTTGAAAATCCTATCCCATGTATATAAGCCATCCTTCCTTTAGTTGCAAGGGAACTTAACCTTCGTTCCCTTTACTGTTTCATTTCACCAAAGACGACCAAGGACTGCCTTGGAGCTAAGGAGGACGAACAAGGGGTGCAAGGTAGGTTTAAACCCCTCTTCTTGCCTAATTCCATGGTTAGAATTCGAATTCAAGGTCATCTTCATGGCTAATTCTCGAAACCCTATCTTTCTAGCCGTCTCTTTTCATCCTTCCTTGGAGTTTTCACCTTGGCCAACCTGTGGGAACTCAAGGACGCCATTAGAGCTTGGAGCTTGAAAGCTTGGAGCTCAAGAAGCAAGCTTTAGGCGGGTTTTATAACTCTAAACCTATGCTTTACTATGTGCATCTTTATATGCGATTTAATGATAGCTCCTAGTATTTCCCTACTTTTCCCTGCTATTTTGCAAGCAAACCCGTGGGATATCTGTACTGTTCTTGAGCTAGAAGATGAAGGCGTGATTTCCAAGAAAAACCCACCGTTTTTCTTTTCCCTAAACGGTCCTAACAGTTTGCTCTCACGACCTCAAGACCGTGAGGGAGCCTCGCGGTCTCGAGACCGTGAGAGGGCTCTCGGTCTCAAGACCGATTGGCCCTGTTGACCGAGCGTGGACCATATAAGAAACCTGTTCCTAATTATATAGGATAAATACCCTCAAAATTTGGGAGACTAACTCCAAAGGAATCGGGAGATATGACCTTTTTAAGTCACGACTTTAAATGAATTAATTGCTGATTTTCAAACGGTCTGAAATTGCCTTTTTGGGCAAAAGGTCTCAAGACCGTGAAAGGTCGTTGACTAAGCATTGACCCCATGAGATTACTGTTCAAAATTATGTTAATTAACAACTCACCAAGTTTGATGGTCTAATTCCAAACGGGCTAAGAGTTGAAGGGCGAATACTAGGGCTAACCCTAGATAAAATCAGTACTGAAATTATGGTGACACAATTAGGGTTTTTAGGGTTGATTGACCTAAACGGTCTCAAGACCATGTGGGGTCCACCCACATGACCTCAAGACCGTGAGGACAATCACCCAAGACCATTTTAAGGTCTAGGGTTGAGTAATTTAACCAATTGAACACCCAATTGCAAATAAGTTATCAAGTTAATCAAAATTCGGATTCTGTGACCAATCATGGTTCAACCTCTATCAAATCACCTTAGATTTTGATGAAATCTTGGGCAAACGGTCTCCAGACCATGTGGGGTCCACCCACATGACCTCAAGACCGTTTGGGCCAAGTTTGGGCCCAATTGGAGCTCAATTGAAGGGTTCAACCTTGTGTTGATACACATTGTTGAGTGTTGATGGGTGAACATTGATAGACCTTAATTGAATCGATTTCAATCCTAATTGGTCAACAATTGAGGGTCAATTGAATGACCATTTGGTTAAGCATAACCTTAATTAACTCAATCCATAGGTGGTCAACAGTTATTGGACCTTTTGAAGGCTTCAACATCAGTTGACATCATCGTTTGATTTGTTGAACCTTTGTTGAAGGACCTTGTGGTTGAGACCGTGAGGGGGCTCACGACCTTAGGACCGTGAGGGGACTCACGACCTCAGGACCGTGAGGGGGCTCACGACCTCAGGACCGTGAGGGGGCTCACGACCTCAGGACCGTGAGGGGGCTCACGACCTCAGGACCGTGAGGGGGCTCACGACCTCAGGACCGTGAGGTGGCTCACGACCTCAGGACCGTGAGGGGGCTCACGACCTCAGGACCGTGAGGGGACTCACGACCTCAGGACCGTGAGGGGGCTCACGACCTCAGGACCGTGAGGGGGCTCACGACCTCAGGACCGTGAGGTGGCTCATGACCTCAAGATCGTGAGGTAGCTCACGACCTCAAGATCGTGAGGGGGCTCACGACCTCAAGACCGTGAGGTGACTCACGATCTCAAGCCCATGAGGAGGCTCACGGTCTTGGAACTAGAAAGGGGCTCATGGACTTGAAGGGTCAAAGTGAGCAATCGGTCAACACTTTCAACCGAATTCAATCATGTGATGGTTCAATGTTGCTCAAATCAAACACTAATGATAATCTAAGATAGTAAGGAGTTATTTGATTAAGGTTTTTGACTATGATGATGATGATCAATGGGGTGAATTACCAAGATACCCCTGAAGGGTCAATTGAGTTATATCTTGCTCAATTCAAACCCTAATTACATGAGAATGATGTTTTTAGTCATAATGACTCTATATAACCTGATCTAGTCTAATGTTATCATCAACCATTAGTATGATGAAAGAGAAAGTACCCTAGAGAGAGAAAGTAACTCTAATCACTTAATGGTGATGCTTTTGGCTATGTTAGCCTATGTTGACTCAACCCAACCTGTTTTAGAGTGGTGTTGACATCACCTAACCTTATGATGAGAGAGAAAGTACTTCTAGAGAGAGAAAGTACTTCTAGAGAGAGAAGGTACCCCTTTTAAATGGAAACTCAATTGAAGCATCCCCAATACACAGAAATGAGTATAATTAGGGTATGATCCACCTGTGTGAGATCATAGAAACCCTAATTATGATAAATGATGAACCTTTAACTAATCCAGGAGCATCAATGAAGGTGCTACTCAAACATGATGATGTTATGAGTTTAATTCACCTTGATGTGAATAGTAAACCCTAATTCAAGGGTGATGACATGTAATGTGAATAGTAAACCCTAATTCAAGGGTAATGGCATGCTTTTGAGCAATAAACTCTATTTGAGTAGAATTAAAGATTTAACTCTTATGACAAGAGTAGGAAGTACATTCCTTATTGTTGTATTACCTTTATCAGATGTATTAATCATGCAGGTTCTGATATGAAGGTAATCATATCCAGGTATGGATGTTGATGTTATATTCATTGAAGGCATGTTGTTAGCCTTATGAATAAGTAATGTAATCTGATGCCTTGCCAGTGGCATCCTATACTGATAATGGGCTGTGAGAGCCATGAATACCATCAAGGTCATGCTTTAGAGATGACTTGTGATGAGGATAATGAGAAATGATGATTGATATGAGTTAGGCCTGTTACATTTAGTATTCTTCTTTTATAGCTGCTATGCTACTGTTATTGTTTGAAGAACAATGTATGCTGTTAAAGAATACTGAATGTACCTAACTAATCAAGTATAATGTAGAGCCCTGATCATAGATCCATCATTGTCAGAAATTAAGTGATGGTGAAACAGGTTTTCCTTAGGGAACTCCTGGAGCACATACTTTTGAGTATGTGGGGTACATGGATGTGTAGAACCTTACATCCTAGTGTAGGAAAGTGATGTAGATGTGGAATCCATCCATCCTTCACTATAGTTCCATACCGTATCAGTGGTAGGTAAACATGAAACCTCCTGATGACGAAGAAAGCACAGATATCCGTATCAGTGGTAGGTAAATATGAAACCTCCTGATGACGAAGAGAGTACAGAACGCCACTGTGACTCTAGAATAGCGAAGGACCAGTTTACCCTGGTGAGCTATAATAGTAGAGGCATGAGATGTCCTACAAGTGATCCTCTTACTGACTGAGGAAGGTGAAGGTCATGAGAATCCGGCTCTCTTAATGACCTATGTATGATACTGATGCGGCTTCTCAGCGATCAGTTGGAGTATGAGTGGTAAGCCTCATCTCCACAGGGCATAATGTTGTTTGTAAAACATAATCAACCATGTAGTATAACTTGTTAGAGATGACTCCAAGTTAGTTGATTGATGTTACATTGCAATAATGTTGATATTCTCCATATCTCCTAATTTGTAGAGATCTTGTTATATCTGCAACTGTTATAGAATGCTTTGAAGGCTTTACTGTTTAAAATAATCTTTGATGTTATAATAAAGCTTCTGGCGAAGAGTTATAACTCTCGCTGGGACAATTATGTATAATTGTCTCACCCCGTAGACTTCAACTTTTTAGGTGGACGTCGGAGACGAAGAAACCAGCCTACAAGCGATCAGTCTCAGCAGCAGCACCAGGGGCAGCAGTAATCTCAGGTGGAGATTTGTCCTGCCATGTGGTGTAGTTAGAGTCAGTCCTATGTGTCCTCTGTACTCTCAGGTCTTGGAGTCTTGTGTTATGTGATCTTGAGATTTTGTATCTTGATGTATATAATTACTCAAGAAGTAATTATCCTGAGATGTAAACAGTTACCTCTCTTTATGAAAGGAGTTTTTATGGATACAAGTTCTTATCTCGAAAAGTTTTAATTTTCCGTGATTTTTGTCTTCCGCTGATTACCGATTCGCTTCCGCTAAGTTTGATCGTGTTTATGTCATGGTTTGGAGATCAGAACCCACATAACCCCTTAAATTGGGTAAATTGCACTTTAGTCCAAAACAGGTAAAATATTATTTTGATGTTATTCAAATAGGACCAAAATTGAAACATAAACTCTCCTTTAGTCTTAATTACTTTTCAAAAGATAAAGACAAGAATATAAATGACTTTCTTAAGCAAAACTTCTAGATTAAGGCATAACCCAGGTCAGGGATGTTATAGTATATTTCACGAGTACCAAAAGGATAAAGCTCGATAACTCAAACTATACATACCTCTTCCATTATCATTTAGGAAATATAAATGAGATATGCATTTATAGACTCCATAAAGTTGGTTACCTGGACTCTTTTGATTTTGAGTCAATAGAGAGATGTTAGTATTGTTCAATGGGCAAGATGACAAAATCTCTTTTCACTGGTAACAATGAGAGAATGGGTGATCTATAGGACTTATACATACTAATATATATGGATCTTTTAGAACAAATGCTAGAGGTATTTACCAATACTTCATCACATTTACTAATGATCTCATTAGATATGGTTATGTGTATTTAATTAAATACAAGTCAGAATCCATTGAAAAATTCAAGGAGTTCAAGAATGAAGTACATAACCAACTTGGTAAAAGTATTAAAATACTTCAATCGGATCGAGGTGGAGAATAATTAAACCAAGACTTTGAGGACCTTCTACGAGACCTAGTATTGTATTAAAATAGACTCCACCTTGAACTCCACAACATAACGACGTATCAAAAAGAAGGAATCGGACCTTGTTAGACATGGTACGATCAATGATGAGTTTGCTTCTCTTGAGACTTCTTTTTGGGAACATGCTCTACAAACTACAACTTTTACACTAAAACCTCATACCGTCTAAATCGGTTCAAAAGAAATCATATGAGATATGGCATGGTAAATGTCTCAGTTGTCTTTTGTGAAGATTTGGCGATGTGAAGCTTATGTGAGAAAATAGTATCCTGAAAATCTTGGACCCATATTGGATAAATTTTATTATGTGGGATATCCTAGGGAAACCAAAGGATATTACTTTTATATTCTATTAGAAAACAAAGTCTTTGTTTCTAGTACGACTATATTCCTTTAAAAGGAATTTTTTCCCAAACGAATCAGTGGAAGGAAAGTAGAGCTCAAATAGGTTCCAGACCAACAAGAAAACATTAAACTTGTAGAGCTATAGAAGGAACAAGTATATTCCTAAACAATTGTGGAATCTCAAGTTCATCATGTAAGACATGAACCTCATAGATATAGTAGGACACACCTTGATCCTAAAAGATTTGGATATCTTGTGACTCAGGAATGTGATGAGTTCATCATAGATGATGAGCCAACAACCTACCTAGAAGTTGTTGAGGGATAATAGTCTGAGAAATGGTTTGAGGCCATGACATTTGTGACGGACTCCATGTACACCAAACAAGTATGGACCTTGGTGGATCCACCTAAAGGGGTAAAACCCATAGGGTGCAAGTGGGTCTTCAATAATAAGACTGACATGGGCAGTAATGTACAAACCTATAAAGGTCAATTTGTTATAAAGGGTTTCAGACAAGTTCATGGTGTTGAATATGATGAAACCTTTTATCCAGTTCCATGGTTAAATCTATCAGGATCATGTTTGCCATTTTTTCTCATTACGACTATGAGATTTGGAAGATGGATGTTAAAATTGATTTCCTTAATAGGAATCTTCTTGAGAATGTGTACATGATGCAACCTGAGAGTTTTATAATTCCACATAATGCAAATAAAGTTTTTAAGCTACAAAGGTCAATCTATGGATTTAAGTAAGCCTCTCTAATATAGAATCTTTGATTCAATAAGAGAGTCAAAGAGTTAAATGATGTTGAACCATGTGTTTACAAGAAGGTTAGTGGGAGCACAATGTATATCTCATGTTGTATGTAGATGACATATTATTGATGCGAAATTAAATCCCTACCTTACACATGGTAAAAATGTTACTGGGAAACACCTTCTATATGAAAGATTTAGGAGAAGTGTCCTATATCTTAGGAACCAAGATCTATAGGGATATATATAAAAGGCTTCTTGGTCTAAGCCAAAGTACACACATTGACAAAGTTTTGAAGAGGTTTAGCATGAAGGACTCAAAGAGAGGAAATTTTTCCATGTCCCATTAATTAGTCTCTCTAGATCCCAATGTCCCTTTCTTTTAAAGAATGGAAGAGCAAGATACCATATGTATCCTCTATTAGATCTATCATGTATGCAATATTATGTACTCCATCTTGGTGTCTCATATGCTTTGAGCATGACAAGCAGATATCAGTCTAATCTCGGTAAAAGTCACTAGACTACCATAAAGAACATCATTACATACTTGAGAAGAACTAAGGATCAGTTCCTTGTTTATGGTGGTGAGGAAGAGTTGGGTGTAAAGGGTTACACTGATGCAAGCTTCCAAGCTGACAAAGATGATTATTCATCACAGTCTGGATTTTTGTTTTGCCTTAACCAATAGAGTTGTGAGTTGGAAAAGTTCCAAGAAAGACACAGTTATTAATGCTAAAATATAAATCTGGTACATTGATGCCTCAAGCATAAAAAATAAAGTTATTTGGAACAAGAAGTTCATAAGTGAACTTCAAGTAGTTCCAAGAATTAGTGATGTTGTAGAATTGTACTGTGACAACAGAGCTATTGCATAACCTAAGAAACCTAGATCGCATCAGCATTCCAAGAATATACTTTGGCATTTCCTTCTCGTATGAGAGATTGTAGAATGAGGATATGTGAAGACTGGCAGAATACCGACTGAAAGCAATGTTGTTGACCCGCTAACAAAAGCACTTTTGTAGTAGAAACATGATGGCCATGTTAGATCACTTGGAATTAGATTTATGGGTGATTGGGTCTAAGTGCAATTGGCGGTCTGTTGGTATGTGGTCCCATAGAATTAGTCATACGATGATTGTAATGTGGCATCATGTACTTGATTTGATAATAATAAATGCAATTCCATCTATTGTGTTTTGTGTAGTTAACATACAATGATATATCATTATAGATGTCTAAAGAATTATGTTACTCGATAACATATGTCTTCAGGTTAAGGACCTGAACAATGAGATCATATGTATGATAAGAGTACATACATTTTTGTTAGTCCCTAGTTGGATATTATTATGGAAGTAAAATAGACGACAATAATATTGAGTATCATCAGACATTATATTGGATACCAAGTCAAACACATAGGTACTTATTAGAGAATAGTGACTGGATAGACCCACCTTGAGAGTGATACATGGAACCGTTGAATGGTAGTTAGAATCATATTTCAACGTGATAGTGGTGATCATGGTTCTTAGACCTGAAGTCACTACACTCAACACATGATGTTCAATGAACTTTGACACCATCCATCGTGACCTCGAATAAGGGTTGTCATAAAGGTAGTGCTTGAGTACATTCTGACACATGGGGATTGAGTGTGAGTCTTGTACATGGGATTTTCCCCTTCTACTGGAGTTCATATCCTAGCCACTTGATAAGAAACACTGACAAAAGAATGTCCAAGTTCATGTGAGTCAATATGTGATGTTGATCTCACTTGCATCTCATTGGTCTACTCTAATTTCAAGAAGCATAGATTGAGAATTAATAGGATGATAATTCCATGTCTCACATTCAATTTGGATATCTGAGACAAATGAATTATATGATCATGATAACATTGATCATAGATCTAGGTTGAAATTGTTATTCGACTTTCCAATTACTTGGGTAGCAACGAAGTGTTTCCAGATGTCTCTCATTGCTTGCTATGTCATATTATGGTTATGGACATTCACTGTCAAAGTAATTTGGGACCTATAGGGTAACATGTAATGAATGATCTTAGAATAGGAGTTTACTCATGGATAAGGTTTAACTTGGTTAGTAAATAGATCTAGATAATCAACTTAAATAACATTGGTTATTAGTCGACTGACTGGGAGTGTTAGGTCGACCGACTGGTGTTCCATTCAACTGATTGGAGTGTCTAGTTGAATGACTAGACCACTTTTGACACTGGCGATGAACTATTCAGTAGACTAGTTGGAGTGCCCAACCAACCGAACGAACAATGTTCCCAGCAGATAGTCATATAGCCATTCGACCAGTTGGAATGTCCAATCGATCGAATGCATCCCATCAACAAACTTAATGAGTCAACATTGTCTGAAATGACACACATTAATTACTAGTGTTATTGCATCACCGACTACATTCCAATCAATTAACTGGATTGGCTAGTCGATTGACTGGAAATGTGTAGTTGTTTCCATCTCATGTATTTTGACCCTTTGTCTCCTCAGGGTTTTCAAAACCATGGCATATTATCTTCTATATAAAGGGGGTGGCCAAGGCTCTCCAGACACTTGACTACACACATTTTCGGTAACATGAGAGCTCAAGCCACCTTGTCTGTGAAATGGAGAGATAGTAAGAGAGAAAACTTGAAGCTAGCGCATTGACCACAAAGGGGAAACTCCTTCCCACTGGTTTAGAAAGTGCAATGTGGAGTTCACAGTGGTCTATGTGGACTACATAAAGGCACAGAGTATTTTGCTACTATGCTAGGAGGATGTTGTCAACCATCATCCATGAGTGTTTCACCAAGAGGACACCATCAGCTTTCGCTCGTGTGCCTCTGTGCAAGGATAGTCGTTGTACTTGCTCCAGGATAAGGTACACCTTGCACCCTTTTTCCTTATACATCATTGTTGACACAATTTGTCGGTAAGGGAACATGGAGATTTTTTTGTTGCCATCTCTATCCCTATATTTCCTTCCCTACACAATCTACCCTACTGATCCTCTCATTGGCCGCCATTCACACTGCCTAGGCATGACCTCAAATTTGGCAGGCTTGGTGCATCCACCTGTAGCCTCCACCAAGTCTTTAAGTCTTGGACCTCAACAAAGGTTACACCAATAAATAACAACGACACATGTCTGCCATATATTTCCACCTAATGTTATCTAGTGAGACTAGATCCAAGCTCCAAAAGAATGAAGATCGATGCACACAGGGAAGCTAGATGAATGTCCTAGGTCATTTGATTACTGTGTCGACCACCCCTGTCTTGAAGAATGAAGATAGATAGATGAGCAGCATGGATGCCCTTCCATTTTCTAATGTGACAATGTCTTTCTCCCTCTCCTCTCCTATTAGTCTTGTTACTTATATAATGAGTGATTAAGTCCCCTTGATAGGGTGCGGAGAGCATCCCCTATATTAATTTTCTATTTAATCTTGCATCTAAGATTGTACTTACCATGATATATCTTGAATCGATCATTATTGTCTTTTGCATATGTTTGGTGGAAGTATTAGCATGTTGACGTGGATGAAAAGAATTTATAACCAAGACCGATTATATCATTTGATTCTTGTTAAACCCTTAATGAGAACTTTGGATAGGTGTTTTATGAGGAAATAGGTATGGTATCTTTAGGTAATTTGACAACGTGCCTAGGGCGATACCTATCTAGTCTAGATCCTCATTCTGAAAAGATTGGATCTACCCAACCTCAATGTTATTTATTCATACTTGTGTATGATGTCGTGAGAGACCAAACATGGGCATAGTTTTTAAAGCCCATCCACCCTAGTGTTTCCATCATATGATAACTAGAACCTTGGTCAAAAAAAATTATTCTTTCAATCTAAGTATAGTCAACCAAATACAACTATTGTAATAAATATTTGCTCTTGATGGGTTACTTTTATCAGACAGCTCTTAAATATGCTTACCTTCTGGTTTGACCCTAAATTATACTACAATAAGATCCGTCCATTTGTAACTGGTATTACCATATGCTTGATTTTGGTATAATCTTGGAATTTCATCCCTAGAAAATTTGCCTTGTGATATCATCTCAAGGATCATGGGAGTAAACTGAAAGTCCTATTATCATTATATTATCTAACTCAATCAAATGTGATAGTGTGTCTATAAACTAAGAATAAAATGCATAGTAAAGCCTAATTAATAAATGGAGTGATATTAAGGATAATGTAAATGGGGTCTTTTGTGACCTTGACCATTCTACACAACCACCAAAAACTAAATATCAATTAACTAAGTGATTGTTAAGATCACCATACCTATCCTTCTCTTAGGTTATGGAACATCATGCAAAATTAGTGGATACTACCTCTCTCAAGACTAACTAAATATACTTGCAAGTTAGAGCATGGCAATCAAATGAATTTACATGATACTTATTGCCAAGGTCTGGATGGATGTCCTATTAGACCTCCACTATTCTAGTTTTTTAAACAAATTTCATATCTAACAAGAAATATGGTAGGAGAAAGAAATTGAGATATATATAATATGGAAATTACATTGCACAAGTAACATGACTAAGGTACATGACCCTAATATATAGATTGAACTATCCTCTCATGTATAAGATGATTGTACAAAGTGTTAAGGTGGAGCTAAGTCTCATCATTGTTACAAGAAGAAGAAGGAGCAGAGAGGAAAGAATGGATATTGTAGAGGAACATAGATGTCTCCATCAAACCTAATGTGGGTCTCCTCCTTATCCAATAGCACTATCCTAGAACATTTTCGATCTAGTAGTTCTTGGTCTCCAATGAGGTAGAGTGAAGGAAGAGGGATAGTCTATGGCTAATTGTATGATAGGGTTTCTATGAAAACATGATGTTGTCGTAGGCAGAGTAAGGATGACTAGTGGAGAAGAGAATTGGAAATAGGATATGAGTTGGTGATGGATCTATCCCTGAGAATGGTGGTGAGGATTTTGGGTTCTATTTATAGGTAATAGTCATGGGTCATGGATATCATTGTCTTCTCTTTAGCATTTGGGTTGAATTTGGTTGTAGAGATGTCATCTTTGATGTGGATGAGTTCTCATAATATATCATGTGCTACCTCTTAGGTCATGTGCTAAGCATTTGATTTTTTTGTTGGATTGGGTGAAACTCATACAATCGATTTGGGGAAAAGTTAGGTAAGCTATCTTTCATATTTGACCATATTTATTCCAACTAGTCAAATTGACTTCTGGGGAAAAGTGATTATAACTTAATTAGAAGATCTTTAGAATGTTGTCTCTAATAGTAGTTGAGTTTTGATAGGATATTAGACAATGGAAAACTAAGATAATTGAATACCATCGTATGAATGTTGATACTTTTTTGTTGCAAAAGGACCTCTTTCATCAGGTTATTGTATCATTCACATGTCTAATGAAGGATCTAGAATAAAAAGATGGATATCATTTAATGAAGTCTCAAATAATACTTGAATTTAGTGTGAAATTGTGTTTTCTTGTATTTCCTACAACAACGTAGTAAATATCAAGATACATGCAATAAAATCTAATAATTTATGTATTCTAACGTAAAAGATACTATTTATAGTTAGGCAAACATCTGAAAATGGATATTATTAGTTGGTTTGACATCTGGCCAAACCTAACCAGTAATGCTTGAGCAATTTGGACCAGGTCACTAGAAGCTTGCCTAAATAGCCATTGTCCCCAAAGAGGTCCAAGCATGACAAGTCAGTTTGACCTATCTGTAGTTTTGTGCACTTGTCAAGCAAGTCTAGGAATGATCTGTCTAAATGTTTGTCTAAGCTCTCAAACCATATTTTTTCATATCTAGAAGATAAACCAATTGTAAGAGAATGTTCAAAAGATTCTCATACTACTTGTATCAATATATAAACAAAATTGAATTGAATTCTTCATTAGTGGCATAATTGGTGTGCACCTATCTAGATTTCATCAAACATTACATAATATCTCAAATTGAAATGCAAAGTTATAAGGATTTTACTTCTACATTCTAAGTATCATGTAAATGACAAGTTGGGTTTCTTGTCTGCAATCTATTTAATGCTTTCAAAATTCGAAAACTCAGCATATCAACCAACTCCTAGGTCAAAACCCAAAATCACTTGATAAGGTTAAAAGTTGAGATCAGGGTTTTTCTAACCCTAATATTTTTAAGTAACTCAGGTTCGATCTGAATTCAAATATAGTGTTAGAGTATTCCACATAGAACCACAAAATAATGATCAAGACTTTGTTAGGGAGCTCAATTCATGAGTTACATAGTGATTTTGAATCAATTAGAAGTAAAATATGTTATTTGGAGAAGACTCATGTTAGTTGTCTTTAGTATCTAATTAGATCGATTGCAATTGCCCATATTTACTTTGAAGACAAGGTGGTTGTAACATAATTGGAAGATCTTTAGAGCTTCGTCTCTTAGGGTAGATCGATTTGCTTAAGAGGCTACCCTTGTTTAAAAAAACTAGTTATGTGAATATCGTCATGTGTCCATTTGTGATTTTTTGGTGGAAATGGGACCCGTTCATCAGGTTATTGCTTTGATCTCATGTTTTATGAAGGATCTAGAATTTAAAGATAGATAATAGTCAAATAAGTCTTGAATAACACTTGAATTGAGTGTAAATGATGTTTTCTTGTATTTTCAATAGCAACATGATAAGTATCAAGATAAAGGCAACA
Source organism: Alisma plantago-aquatica (assembly GCA_963693085.1). Taxonomy (NCBI): domain Eukaryota; kingdom Viridiplantae; phylum Streptophyta; class Magnoliopsida; order Alismatales; family Alismataceae; genus Alisma; species Alisma plantago-aquatica. The sequence goes on from OY856411.1 coordinate 630,764,449, forward strand.
AAACTAGTAATTTTATGATATTCTAATGTAAATGAGTGTATTTATATCTACGTGAACATCCAAAAATAGATTTTGTTAGTCAATATAATTTCTAAAAAATTGTGACCATCCCTACTCTAAAGGATGTGGGTCACCGGCAGCCTACCTGGATAGCCAGTGAACCCAAAGAGGTCGACTAGTGTGACTAGTAAATCAGGCCTATGTATAGTTTTGCATTCTTGTGCATACTTGTTAAGACAGTCTGAGACCAATTGCTCTAAGTGTTTCTCTAAGCTCTCTGACCCAATTTTTGACCTCGCCAGAAACAAGATCAATTGTAATAAATGTTTAAAAATGTTTTTCTGTTTATATTGATCTTCAAGCACAATTGAATTAAGTTTTTAATTAGTGGCATAATTAGGGTTTCTATTCATATAGATTTCGTCCATTACAACTTTATATCTTAAATCCAGATGAAAATTTATATGAACTCAAGATAGATCATATGTTGTTGTAGAAGGCATGTAAATAACAAAGTTGGGGTTTCCCGTATATGATTTCCCAAGTCATAAACTCAACATAGCAATGAACTTTCGGGTGGAAACCCCAAAAATCACTTGATAAAAATGGAAGTTGAGATCAAAGTTTCTAACCATATGATTTTCAAGTAACTTGGGTATGATTCTTACACGGTGTGAGAGTATTACACATACAACTATAAAATAATTACTAGAACTCTATATATCATGTTAACTCATTTGAAAAGTTGCATAGTGATTTTGAATCAGTTAGAAGTTAATTTACTAGTTACAACATATATTATTGATCTTTTGAATTTATGTTTTATGATCCAATTGTATTTCAACTCTTGGGCAGTGCAAGGCGGATTGTATTGAACCGTGTACAAATTCTTGAGCTTTTTGCTTGTAAAATCCATCCCATATGCATTGAGCCTGGTTTCGATACTGACTTTGCATTTACAGAACATCAATAAGGAATTTGTATGGGAGTTAGCCAGATCCATATTGTAGTCAAGATGGCAGCTAGAGTACCTCCTGGAAAATTTAGGATGACACGGGAGGATGTACGTTAGTTCCAAAATCAATCCAATTGGGACATGATTCAAAACCTTGTGATTTCTATTAGACCAAGTACGAATGGTAGCTAAAAGTTCCATATATGATGTGATGAATCTTCACTTCTCACATCAATTAATGGGATGCAAAAGGAGAGTTTTGTTTTCTAGTTGTACCTGATATAAAAGAGGTATTGCACTTGCACCATAGTGATCGTATTTGGTTTGATGCTAACGGCACATTGGCGAAAGATTCGTGACTTATTTAATCAAATCCACCACGCTCCTATCCCATGTAGTGACAATAATTCCCTCGGCACCAGAAACAAGTGGGCCACATGCATTAAAAAACACGAACTTGATTCCGTTGTGTGTAGCCAGAACAAGTCATTAAATACATACACCTGCCTGCATTTCTTTTAGTAAGGAATTTTGATATATATGTAAACAAGCGTTGTAGAAACGTACATACTAGTCATGCCAATCAAACAATAACCAAGAAATAGCAAGACTATATCTTAAGTACAATCAATTAAACACAGCACAGTTCTTCCTGATCTCCCCTTGGTTCCCAGTGAGAACCTGTACCCTGGCCATCTTGATCATGGCCGTGCCAAAGTCATTGACCAACATTTTCTGCCCGTTCGCCCCGGTGGCCCTGGAGTGGACGTACGCCCTGGTGAGTGGGTCCTCGAGCAACGCGGCGTCGGAGCGGAACAGGCCGCGCCTCTTGGCGACGAGCTGGTAGTAGTGGGAGTCGAACAGTGTGTCGCTACCAGGATCCATCTGGACGATCGTGGTGGTGTCTGTGGGCGTCGTGCACTTGCCGCGGAGGCGGGCGGCGTAGTGGCTGTCGAGTGTCGGGTCGACGGCGTTGGTCGGGTAGATGCGCTTGGAGAAGGACGGGTAGAACTTTATCTCTAAAAGTAGTTGATTTTCTTGATAGGATATTTGACAATGGAAAACCAAGATAATTGAATACCATCTTATGCATGTCGATGATTTTTTGATGCAAAAGGACCTCTTTCATCAGTTTCTTGTATCATTCGCGTGTCTAATGAAGGATCTAGAATAAAAAAAATGGATAATAGTTAATGAAGTCTCAATTAACACTTTAATTTAGTGTGAAATGGTGCTTTCTTGTATTTCTTGCAACAACATAGTAAATATCAAGATACATGCAATAAAAGCTAGTAATTTCTATATGCTTATGTAAAAGATACTATTTATAGTCACGCAAACATCCAAAAATGGATGTTATTCATGGTATGACATCTGGCCAATCCTAACCAACAATGCTTGAGCAGTTTGGACCATGTTACTAGAAGCATGCCCAGATAGCCATTGTCCCCAAAGAGGTCCTAGCATGACAAGTCAATATGACCTAATAGTAGTTTTGTGTACTTGTCAAGCCAATCTAGGAATAATATGTCTAACTGTTTGTCTGATCTCTCAAACCAAATGTTTTCATATTAGAGGATAAACCAATTATAAGTGAATTAGCCAGACCCATATGGTAGTCAAGATGGCAGCTAGAGTACCTGCTGGAAAATTAGTTAGCCAAATCCATATGCTAGTTCCAAAATCAATCCAACTTGGACGTGATTCAAGACCTTTTTATTTCTATCAGAACAAGTACGAACGGTAGTTAAAAATTCCAAATATGATGTGTTGAATCTTCACTTGTCACACCAATTCGTAGATCCAAAAGATCATATTTCGGTTTGATGCTAACGTCTCATTGGCGACAAATGAGAGACTTATTTAATCAAATCCACCACGCTTCCATCCCGTGTAGTGACAAAAATTTTCTGAGTACCAGTAACAGGTGGGCCACATACATTAAAAAATACGAACTTGATTCCGTTTTGTTTAGCCAGAACAAAGTCATTGAATACATACACCCGCTTGCATTTCTTTTATTAAGGAATGTTGATATATATGTAAGCAAACGTACATACTAGTCACTCCAATCAAACAATAACCAAGATACGTGCAAAACTGTATCCCTCAACTTTACAATCAATTAAACGCGGCACAGTTCTTCCTGATCTCCCCTTGGTTCCCAGTGAGAACCTGGACCCTGCCCATCTTGATCATGGCCGCTCCAAAGTCATTGAAGAACATCTTCTGCCCGTTCGCCCCAGCGGCCCTGGAGTGGACGTACGCCCTGGTGAGAGGGTCCTCGAGCAGAGCGGCGTCGGAGCGGAACAGGCCGCGCCTCTTGGCGACGAGCTGGTAGTAGTGGGAGTCGAACAGTGTGTCGCTCCCGGGGTCCATCTGGACGATCGTGGTGGTGTCTGTAGGGGTTGTGCACTTGCCGCGGAGGCGGGCGGCGTAGTGGCTGTCGAGGGTCGGGTCGACGGCGTTGGTTGGGTAGATGCGCTTGGAGAAGGACGGGCAGTGGGAGTTGCCGATGGTGTGGGCGCCTGCGGAAGCAGAAAGGATCGTGGCTAGCTTGAGTAACTTGAAGTAGGCTAATGCGTATAGATAGAGAAATGTTAATGTATTACCGGAGAGGACGGCCAGGTCCTTGGAGTTGAGACCCTTTGATTTGAATATGCCTATGAGGTGGGTGAAGTTCCCGAAGGAGGAGGGCAGGTTGGCCAGAGCTTCTGTCCGGAGAGACACACGGCCGTCCCGGCGACCCGTCTCTGCTGACCACCGTGGCCCGTTGATCTGTAACACAGCACACAACATTTAGCTAAGTCCAGCTCGATAGAAAATCATAAGCCTAGCACTGGCTAAACAAAACTATCACTATCCATATATACCGCGGCTACGGCGTCCCTTGCAGCGAGCGCGGTGATGTCAGCACAAGATACGACCCCGGGACACTGTGCCTCCACCGCCGCCTTGGCGGCGTCAATGACGTAGAAGCCGTCGAGGCTCATGTTGGGCTCGGCATCCTTCTCGGCCACCATCCCTCTGGTAGAGTTGACAAGCACGGAGGCATCACAGCCCTGAGAAAGAAGAACAGGGAGGATATACAGTCAAGACTACAGTCGACTGGAGAACAACCTTTTCGGTTCAAATACACAGCATAACAAAATGTAGTAGCTAGGCCTGCATTACCCTTACGAAACAGTCGTGAAAGTGCAGCCTGAGCAGCGGCGCGGCGACGGTGCGGTCCCTGGCGACGTACCCTGCCACGGTCCTCTGCACGATGGACTCGGCCGAAGGGCACGATTTACTGTAGTAGCCCACCTTGAGCCCGGCCGCGGCGTCCGCCGGGGCAACGGACAGAAGAAGGAACGCCACCAACAACGCCGAGATGGCGGCTATTACTCCGAGCAAGGAGCTCGGGCGAGTATGACTACCAGAAGCCATGGCCAAATTAGCTCGCTATTGCGAGGCCAATGAACGTAGGATTAAGGTGGTATGCGGCGGGTGGATCTGTGATTGGTGATTGGTGAATGCTGAGTGGTTGGTGAGTTCACCATACTGATAGTCTGTGCCTTTATATAGAGATGGACTGATATAGAAGAGCGGCCTAGAGGAAACAAGCGGAGGCTAGGTTAACTAGCTCCATCGATTGGACCCGGGGGAGGCTCGACGTGAAAGCTTTGACTGCTCGCAATGACCTCATCTTCTGAGATGCTTCCGTGCTACGATAGTGTTGGTTCAAAATAACAATATTAATTCTAACAATGTGGCCCACGTTCAAAAAATATCATGTCCCAAACCCAAACCAAACAAAAACGAGAGCGGAGAGACGATCACCGACTCACCGTGGACGAGGCTGCCAGTCAGGTTGCCTTATCTGGGTAGCGACGGGTTGTGGAATCCACGTCGGCCTCTGAGCTTTCTCCATGTCACGACGTGGGACGGTGGTACCGGGAGTCGTGTGGCCTGCCAGGCTGGTTGATGGCGGTGTCTGTCCACTTGCGGTAGAGCTGGCACGTTGGCGTGTGGTCGGCACGCGGTTTTTCTGGCTTTTGAGCAGTCAGCGGTCGGGGATTTGCTTCAGACCACTTCACATGGGATTTGACTACTTTTTCCGTGCAACCACGTCCTTCTAGGTGCTGATGATATGATTCAACCTTCTCACAATGCTCCTGCCCCCACCAACCGCCTTGTCTCCCGTCCTACTCTATCATCAGGAGGTACATCCATCCCACCACCTCATCTAGAAAAAAATATGCCAAAACAAAACAAAAGAAAGCAATTATATATATCGGTCTTATACAAAACTCGCAACAAATTTCTATCTAGTGTGCGTGGTATTTATTTTCCATGTAAGGCCTACATGGTTTCTTCATTAAGTGCTAATATTCAACTTGAATCGGCCATGGGAAGGTACAAACCAATGTAGTGCCATAAATGTGTATATTCACGTGTTGGTTGGGATCTTGAAAGACATGAAAAGGATGATCCACCCAAAGGAGTGTCATGTCACTACAAATGGCATCTTTTTGAAGATCAAAAGATTGTATCCATATTCATATAAGGTATGTATGTCTCTCACTTAATTTAAAGTTTGCAGTTAGATGCAACTTCCAAATGTGTTATACTAAATAATATGTCCAAAGAATGCCCCCATTATACTAAAGCATGAAAAATAATGACTACATGATCCTCTACCATTAAACTGACCCCTTTGGAGTAATGATTTATTGCTAGCAACCCTTACACCTGTAATATCAGTTCTCGTGTGCCCCAAGAGTAATGTAAGCTTGCATATGACAAGGATATTACTTCACATGTTGAGGTGAAAGGTATTCTCCAATACCTGATCTTTTGATCAGTGAAACCTACCTTGTGTAGTAGCTCTCGATTGAAGACAAAAATTTGGGAGGGACAGATTAGAACCACATTCAACCATGGATATTTAAGTGTTATTGATGACCACATAAAATGAGTTAAGCATGAATACAGTCACAACTTTCATCATGATCAACTCTCATGGTGAAAATTTCTAGTTGATTTGAAAGAAAATTTGAAGGGGCCATTTGGCCCCTGTCATTTGGGCTACTAGTAGTCCCAACACGGACAACTACCAAATTTTAGAGTAGCGGTTTAATATGCTTCGGTTACAACATGTGTTCATATATGAACTAATGAGGTTGGGTTGTGACTTTGAAGAGGTTGTTTACAAGATCATCAAAACATATGTGACTTGAAATACACCTCTTATGTGAAGTATAACTACCACACTAAACGTAGAAGAACAAATTGGACATCAAATTGATCAGTGTTTTGTCATAACTACATGGTTTTAAAATGAGTGGAGCCAAACCACCCCTGATATCAAGGCTCCTCTACATTCCCTAGACATCAAAAAGATTGGTCATGTGTTCTCCATGTGAAATTGGGATGTATTACAAATATATATGACCATATTCCAAGAGGCTCACATCATGCTACCAAGAATATCATGAGGGAACCATCCAATGGCAATTGGACACCATGAATGGCTAAGAAGGACCACAAAAATTTTCACAAAAAATATTATATCTAGAACCAAAGTTATTCATGTAATAACATAGGTTGATTATGTATCTAAAGGGCATGGTTCCCATGTTCTTTTTTACTAAAAAATATATCACAAGTAGAGACTTTTTTCCAAGTTTCACCAATTACTTTTATGAGTAAGCTTACATGTCATATAAGTGAGCGATATCCATTTTACTCACTTCTCTAACAAGAATTTTGTAGATTATCATTATGAACATTAATTGGCCTCTAAAGAAACTATTTCATTTTCATTTCTTTTTTATTCATTCTTATAAGGGATATATTATGAATCCATGGCATATGTATGAATGGAATAAAGAATATTTTGTATTAAAGTGATAGATATGCCAAGGGGAAAGGAAATTGTATGTATAATTTGGATGTATCTTTCTTAATTCTCCAAAAGTAAAAGTTATTAGTGTCGCCCAAAGGGAAAATGACATGGCAAATCCAAGTTTTTTTCTACATGATATTTCCATTGGTGGACAACAAGAAATATGTATTCTTTTTACAAATATTGTGCTTAGGTAAGACCTAATGTATTTTGATAGCCTTCAAAAGTTTATTGATCAAAGTTCCATTATTATAGAAGTAATTAATCAAATAATTGGCATGTGAGAGATGATATGGTAGTATGTACCCCCATAATTATGTATTACTCTTATCACGTTGGCATAGGAGAGATGATATGGTACTATGTACCCCAATAATTAGGTATGACTCTTAGCTTGTTGGTATGCTCAATGACTTCACATGGAATTTTATAAATATAAGGTAGGTGATATAGGATCCCCTTATGTGACACCAAGTGAAGATTGAAACAGATCATAGATAAAAAATAAATATAGTGATTGAAAACCAAGACCCTTGTGTCATATTTTCTAGAAGAACCACCAAATGGTAGTCAGATATAAAGTAGCATGAAGTATCTTGAAGGGAACGTACTAACTCGATGAATGCCTTTCACCTATCAACTTATATTATGGCACTATTTTCACTCCCACAAAAACTAGTTTCACTACAAACCTTAGTCGATGGTACATTTTTGTATGTAGAAATGTCTTTGACCCCATTCTTCCCCTAATCACTCCACTATACTACATCATATAAATAGTCGATGATTCCACAATCATTTCATAAATGGTTTCTAATACTTTATGAATGACACTTACCCCTTACTTTATTTTCCACTATCCTTGATACTTATAACTAGAATTTAAGAGATGATCGTAGATAGGTAGTAGTTTGTGGTATCATACATATGGGGCGTTTGGGTGGTAATATCAAGTGGGGAATATAGTATTATACTTTTGGAATCATTGTGAACCATTTGTGAAGGTCGTTACTACTTATTTTGTTATACTAGTTATGATGGCCCAATGGCGTCAAAAATGGTATTGTTTGGCTTTTAGTATGTAATGTTGGAACTATATGATGAATATAAGATACTAAGTATTATAACCCAGCCTAAGTTAGTACTTTTTAATGGATATAATGACCTCATATCATTTTCATTGTATTTTTATGACCTTTCAATTCTCAAGCATTTTATTGCATTTATTTATGCTTTATTAGATTTCAAATAGTTAGAATATATATAGAAACCTAATTCTTCAATTTCATACTTTTGAATTAAAAAATTAGTTACAATTGATGCTACATGGAATGCATATTAATGGTATTATGTTTTAAGTGGAGTTGAAAATATAACTCAATTTTATTGATATCTACATAATACTAGTGAATTTTTATACTTATTAGATTAATGGAGGGAATCGGTTTGGTAGGATTCAAGTTAACATATGACATAAGATATACATATATTGAAGCATGGTTTCATTGCAATGGATCAAAATGCATAAAAATATAATTTAGAAAAATTTAGTATGATTTTGGTTGAGAGGTCAACTAACCTCAAGGACTAGCTACTTGTCACTAACTGCAACCAAGGTTTGATCAACAATGATTTTGTAGGCAAATCTGGCAATGATGGCAGTGGAAACAAAAAAAATCTTGCCATATTCCCCTTGA
>OY856411.1:630780490-630890490 GCA_963693085.1 Alisma plantago-aquatica
CAGAAAACGCCAATGGCTCTTTTATGAGCTCATTGTGTTGCATTCTTATATGCCTCCTGGTTCAAGCAATCTCCTATATGAATTTCTTTCTTCTATTGCATTTTTCTTCTTCTTCAGAAATGCACTTCGAACCCAGAAATCCTACGCTGCACTGGCGATATTCATTATAATAAGGAGGGCGATGGATCATGCGGAGACGGAACATGGGGCAGTTTTCATCTTTATCTATCTAGAGAAGGAAATTCATCTATAGGGAGCATTCTGCCATCTAAACAAGTAAGTGTCCAATCTTAAACCTCTTCCCCGGTTCCTCCTATCTCTAGTTAGAACTTATAAGACAAAGCATTGTACGGCAAAAAGTTACCCATTTGGATCAGTGACAGGCAATACCCAAATTTTGGTCTGTGATCCATTTAATAGAATGCATCACCATGTATTGACAACGAATCCCAAATCACTTTCTTAAACATTTTAAATGAAAACCCGAATCATTGATCTGATCCTTACAAATAAATAACTTCGTGAGAAATGCAATCAATTATCAAAAGGAAGAGATGCTAAATTCAATCTCAAATAACCGTGATTGTATCTAAGGGTAAATGTAAGTGGATTGATTCTGACTGCAATAATATGCTGTGTTTTTGTTCTATCTTTCCACACTTTCACCTAAAATAATAATTTAAACAACATTATGGCATTGCATTACACATTAGTGTGTAATGCAGTATCTAACCAGCCACTGGATATGATTTACTGCGATCATTAGTTTCTCAATTCTGTGTTTTATATCACAGCTGGCATCACCATTGGATCTACACCTTTCTTCAGAAGGCATTTCACAATTTGCTTCCGAGCAATGCTCTGTTGACTTTCAACATAAACTCGAAGCTTTTCAGTCCAGTAAACCTCATCCGATTGGCGATCCTGAAAATGGTATTTCTGGTAATTTACTAGAAGACAGTGTCAAAGAGAGTTCACCACTTCTACACATTTGGAACGAAAATGACGCTGACAACCAAAATCTTAGAATCCACGAAGCAGAAGCGCCATAATTTCAGAACGAAGTAATACTAGAAGACAAGGCGCAAGAGATGAATAGTGAGGAAAATTGTGTGTCAGGTAGATTCACATCAGAAGTATCACCAGACAATTCAGCCAAAATGAAATAGAATGTTAAAAAGAAAACTAAGAGAAAACGAAGGAATGTGTGTGATGTGGAAGATTCTATAGAGCTTTGCATTGCAGCTTCTGAAGCGGTGGCTATATCTGACATGGCAACTGAAGATATGCTTCTGGAACTTTTTCCGGCTTCATCTCTACTGGAAGTCGCTATCAGGGTGAAATAAGGACGGATAAGATGTCAATCAGAGCATGCTGAAGATTGTTCCGACAGTGTAGCTGAACAAATTGATGAAACTCATTTGCTATATGATCTGGATGATGCAGATATGGAAAATGCTTTTGATGATGCTGGTATGATTTGTACGCAGGTGGTTCTAACTCCTGATGATCATTGCAATGCAATAGCTATTGATGATCATGAGGACGTTAACTGCCTGAGTGTTGGTGAAGTCAATGTCAACTGCTCTAATGTATTTTCTGCACGTGATGAACAAAAGATACCAGCAATGGCATCTGCAAATGCACTGGATTTTCAGAATTTGTCTACCGAAGTTCCTTGTTCTCTCCAAAATGAACCTTCACATAATCAGTCGATCAGCACCACTTCAAATAGAAATAACCCATCAAAAGATCAGATAGACGAATCAATCCAGAGTGGTATCAAGGATACTCCTTTTGATCAAGTTGTTCTAAAAGAGGACACAGGCCCAAAGGTAAACATTGTTATATCAGACACCCTTCTTCTTAAAAGTTTATGATATATACATCATCAGTTTTTTAGAATATTTCCAATAATTTGGTGCATGCACAACAAGTGCTTTTCTTTGTGAATAAACCATTATCAATGTACCTATTAATTATACAATAAAATAAACTACATGATGAGAGGGGAAAGTAGTTATCGGATTCTTCATAGATGATTCCAGGTTTATTTAAAACATAGAATGAAACAAACTACTACAACATTAATGAAATGAACTTTTGAAGGAATCAAGTTGATACCCTCCTGTACTAAATACAGACTCAGGCAATAGCTGGGATATCTTGTGCCATGTGTTGAAGAATCAGAAATCTAGGCCCAGGGAGTTTCCACCATTTTTATAAATTCAAAATCATCACTAAACGGATAATTTCCTCATTGAAGTACTTATCAATTTCAGATTTAACAAACCCACCATGAGTTCCACTTTGCAATCTCATAATATCTGCAAGAATGTTCATGTCAAAGACGTTGCCTTTTGTGTTTCCAATTCGAGATGAAAATGATGTGTGTGAGATGACCCACAAGTTTGTCCACTAGCATGACTAATATGAGCATACATTAGAAAAGAAATGGAGTTAGAAAAAATTAGTGGGAATAAACATACCTGTAATTGTACCATGTTCACTTAACATGTGGAATGCCAACACAAACTATAATATAATATAGAATGAAGCAAATTTGAATAAATATACCTTCTGAAGGGGGGATTATGTTATCACGAAGAGGTGTTTGCACTGATGATCTAATATTTTGTCTTTGTTCATTCACTATAAAAACATTGGATTTAATAAATTTCTTTGACATAAACATGTAAATGTACCATGTACATTTAAATGACATTACCTCTTACTTAAGAGGGGAAAGTCTATCCTCTTGAAAAGATGCATGCAATGAAGATCTATAATTCCTCCTTTGCTCACTCACTATTTATGATAGAAATATATGTTGTTAATAACGTACAAACATAAAATCTAGTGTATTATAGAATGAAGCTAAGCTTAATAGACCTTCTAAAGGGGAGAGTCTGTCATCCCTCAGAGGTGTTTGCAATGATGATCTAATATCTTGTCTTTGTTCATTCACTATAAAAAAATGGATTTAATAAATTTCTTTGACATAAACATGTAAATGTACCATGTATATTTCAATGGCATCACCTTTTAGAGGGGAAAGTCTATCCTCCTGAACAGATGCATGCAATGAAGATCTACAGTTCCTCCTTTGCTAAATCACTATTTATGATAGAGATATATGTTGTTAATAGCGTACCAACATAAAATCTAGTGTATTATAGAATGAAGCTAAGCTTGAATAAATATACCTTCTATTGGGGGGAGTCTGTCATCCCTTAGAGGTGTTCGGACTGATGATCTAATATTTTGTCTTTGTTCATTCACTACAAAATCTTTTTAGATTTTAGTAAATGTATTTGACATAGACACATGAGTGTACTCAATCATATTAGGCGGCCATCCAGCTTTAGTAATTGTGTCTCTAATGAACCGTCATTCTTATAACATTTTTGATTCTGTTTACACATACCTTTTATTAAATTTTCTGGCTATTTATACCTTTCCATCCTCTTATTTGCTAACAAGTTCTTACAATTATTTGGATAACAAATTAATATTTATTTTGTATAGTGTCCAAAGCAGCCGAACAATACAGATTGCGGGTATTATGTGCTGAAGTATATGAAAGACATCTTTGATGCGAGAAATAGAAATATTCCTGAATGTGTAAGCTACTTAACATTATATTCTTGTAGTTTGTTCAAATTTCTAAATAAATTGAAAAAATCACAATATGTTGATATATTTGTCATATGATTGCAGTATTATTCGAAGTATATTGGTCGTTGCTTCAACCAAGAAGAAATCGATGAGGTCCGAAATGAGTGGGCGACATGTGTTCTTGAGCACACATAAGATTATGTGACATGTGGGGGAGACATTTGTTCTTTAGCATAGACCAATGTGTGAAACTTTTTTAGTTAGTTTTCAGTTCGATTCTAGAGTGGATACTCGGTACTTTGTATTATTGAATCGTTGTATGGATGATTTAATATTAATTAAATTTAGTACGAGTTTCTTTCAAGGTTTGATGGATTTTTTTTTCAACTATGTGTTTGTTTGTGAAATGAAAAAGTATAATTGCATATTTATTATAATTTATTAATAATATGGTTAATTTGATCAAAATAATTGATCTGATATATGACCTGTCAAACTCTAATCAAAGACAACAGTTAATGATATGTTGTAAAATGTATGATTCTACAACAAACAACACATGTTGTGTTATCCACACTTATTACAACAGGTTTGTCAGGAAAAAATACACCTATTACAACAGGTGTTTCTAGTGAACTACAACATGCATAACCTATTGTATAAGTTGTGTATATTACAACAGACACACACCATGTTGTCTAAACAATCCTATTACAACGGTTAAATGTATGGAAAGACAACATATTCCAACTGTTGTATAAACATGTATATTACAACAGTTGCACTACATGTTGTAATAGACCTACCTATTACAACGGGTGTGTTTAGTGAAAGACAACATGCTTTGACTGTTGTATAATATATATTACAACAGGTGAACCACATGTTGTAAAAAGTACCCCTATTACAACGAGTGTGTTTAGCGAAAGACAACGTCGTTCAACTGTTGTATAATATATATTACAACAGGTGCATCACATGTTGTGTAAAATACCCACATTACAACAGGCCATTCCTTAAAAGACAACATGTTTCAACTGTTGTATAAAATACATCTATTACAACATGCAATCACATGTTGTGTAAAGCACTCTCCATAAGACCACGCGATCTAATACAACGGTTAACACCTGTTGTAAATTGAGAAAAGGAACTATTGTAAAAAGTATTTTCTGTAGTAGTGTTGGTTCCATTTAACTTGTCCTTCTCAAGGACCGATCTCAAGGAAAGCATAATGTTGTTTGCAATTAGTTTCTCCAAAAGAAATTTTATATTTTTTTATTAAAGCACTTTTACTTTGATTCAATTAAAGAAAATTTAATGACATATCACTCCAGGTAAAAGGAACATCTTTCTGAGTTAACTTGGTCAAAGGTAAGGCTATAGAACTGAAATTCTTAATAAACCTTCGATAATAACCAGCTAACCCCAAGAAACTTCTAATCTCCGTCGGTGTCTTCGGTTGTTCCCACTGTAGAACAGATTCCACCTTTGCAGGGTCAACACAAATTCCCGAGGCAAATATCACATGTCCAAGAAAAGATACCTCCGACAGCCAGAACTCACACTTGCTAAATTTAGTGTATAGCTTGTGTTCTCTTAGCAAGGTCAGAGCTTGGCGAAGATGCTGCTCATGCTGCTGAGCATCTTTACTATAAATCAGGATGTCATCTATAAAGACGACAACACACTGATCAAGGAAGGGTCGAAAGACTCTATTCATGAGCTCCATGAATGCAGCTGGTGCATTGGTTAGTCCAAACGACATAACCGTGAACTCATAGTGACCATATCTTATCCTAAAAGCAGACTTGGATATGTCACTGTCCTTAATGCGGAGTTGATGATATCCAGATCTCAAAGCTATCTTTGAGAAGACTGTTGCACCACGCAACTGGTCAAAAAGATCATCAATCCTCGGCAAATGGTACTTGTTCTTTATTGTTACTTTATTGAGTTGTCTATAGTCAATGCACAACCACATTGATCCATCTTTCTTTTTAACAAACAAAACCGGAGCACCCCAAGGTGAAGTGCTCGGTCGGATAAAACCTTTCTCAAGTAACTCTTGAAGCTGTTTCTTGAGTTCTGCCATCTCGGCAGGCGCCATCCTATAAGGAGTCTGGGCTATAGGTTTTGTATCTGGGACTAAATTGATTTCAAAATCAATCTCCCGAGGTGGTGGTATACCAGGAAGTTCTTCAGGAAACACATCCTCGAATTCCCAGACTATAGGAACTTCAACAGGGTTGGGACTCTCCTTGGTAACATCTACCACATGGGCCAAGAATGCATAACATCCTTGCCTCATCAGCTTATCAGCAACCATAGATGATACAAGACAAGTGGGCAGAATCTTTCCTTCTCCTTGAAAGATCCATGTGTTGCTTTCATCAGCAAACACTGCCAACTTGGACTCACAAACCAAGACAACTCGATACCTTTCCAAGGTATCCATCCCGAGGATTACATCAAATCCTTGCATATCAAGTGGTATAAGGTCCACTTGAATGCGATGATCAGAAAAGAAGAGGATGCAGGGAGAGCATACCTCCTGCAGAACGGCAGACCCTCTCAACGGAGTCTCCAACAACAAACTATCTGCCCTATGACTAACTGTCATATTGCAGTTGCGAATCACTCTTCAAGTGATGAAAGAGTGCGTAGCACCCGGGTCAATCAGAACAGATACTACATAAGGTTTAGATATATCAGAATATAAAAGTTCCATCTGACCTGTCACCACTTGTGGATCGACCACTGCCTCTGGTGGGTTCATAGCATAGAACCTCTTTGTCGCCTGGTGTTGAGGTGGTGCTGATAATCCAGCTTGAGACGCTTGTCCACGTCCTCGAGCTGCTCCTTGAGATTGCATTCTCTGAGATCCTTGTTGATTCTGTCTCGGAGGCTGTGTCACACTGACAGGCTTAGATCGGCAGTCCTTCATCAAATGTCCCACCTTACCACAGTTGTAGCAGCTTCTCTCCAGTTGTTGTGGTCTTGGTGGTCCAGTAACTGACATTGATGCAGAACTCTGAGTCTCCTGAGGTGGTTGTCTTCGTCCTCTACCTCTGCTTGGAGACCACTAAGTCTGAGAACTAGATCTAGGTGGTGGAGGGTTAGGTGCAAAGGATCTAGGCTTCTTAAAGTCCCTAGATGAAGAACCCTGGAACTGTGGATATCTTTTCTGAGTTTGCCTCTTCTCAACCACAGATCTCTCTATCCTTCGGACTGACTCAACGAAGGTAGAGAATCTCTCTCGGTTTTCTAAGGCAGAGACAGGGGTTGATATATCAGCATTCAAACCCCTCTCGAATCTCCTGATTCTTTCTTCTTCTATGGCAGCCATGTGCGGACAAAACCGCAACAACTCCAAGAACTTAGCTTCATACTCGCTAATGTTCATTACTCCCTGCCTCAGTCTCTCAAATTGAGAGATCTTCTCATCTAGGAAGGTCTTTGGGAAATATCTATGAACAAACTCCCGCCGAAAGTCTTCCCATGAGATCTCTATTCCAGGTCTCTTCTGCTCTTCCATGTTCCACCAGTGACCAGCACTGCCTTTGAGAAGATAGACAGCGTGTCTAACCTTCTCAACTTCTGGGATAATAAGAATCTTGAAAGCCTTCTCCAACTCTGTCAGCCATAAATCAACATCTGCGGGGTCGGCAGTCCCAAAGTACCCGGTAGCTCCGACACGACGAATTCGTTCAAACGTCTTATTGATACCTTGTCCTTCAGGCTGGGCAGGTGCCCTAGGTGCAGGCATAGGCATCCTGTCAGTTATGTGTGTCATGACAGTCATAAACTGCCTGAACATCATCTGTACAGCTGGGTTACCCATGTCAGCTGGGTCAAACTGGGGTGGCTCTCTTAGTGACTCTGGTGCAGGCTATTCTATTCTTGGAACCCTTGCACTGCCTTGAGGTGCACTAGCACTACTCTCTGCCACGTACTCATCATGAGGCTCAGCCATCCTTATGTATCTTCTTCTCCTGAGGAGCAGAAGATTCTATTAGATAAGGAAGGAGTACTAAAGATAGACTCAATTGTTGGCTAAATTGACATTAGCATAATCCCTTTTGTTTTGATAATGACAAACATTTCATTCCTGTGGTTTTAACGTGCTATTTGAGTATTTCAGGAACAAGCATATAAGGTGGTGGATAACAAAGACTTGGAAGAAACAATTTGATAAAATCGCTTTATTTTCATGATTGTAATCAAATGTAAATGCTTGTACAAGTATATAATGTACAAGTAATTAGATATCATGTAAATCAAGCGTTTAGATCTTCCCTATCCACTCACAACACTTAGATAGGCCATTCCCCAAGATAGTATCACAATTGCACATTGATACACACACTTAGTAAATGAATACATTGAGTCAGTAATATTCTCGGTCGACAAATCGTCGATCGAGAAAATATCGATCGACAAATCTTCGACCGAGAAACTCTCGCTCGACAAAATCTTCGATCGAGAATAGACCCTACTAGCCGTTAGACCCAACAGACAAAGTGGTTGGGAGTTGGAAATGAACGTTGTAAACACTTGCTCCAGGAGGTCCCTCGGTACAAATTGTCGATCGAGAAAAGTTCTGTCTGCACTTTTCAGGGTCAATTAAATAGCCGTTGCAAATACAATTAGTGGACACATAACGGCTAGTTGAGCACTAAGAACTCCCTAGAAAGTGTCTATAATGTCCTTAAGCACTTGTAGGTCATTCCTATAAATAGGACATGCCTTAGGACACCTAAAGACACCCAAGCTACACATGTTCTACACTTGAGATTGAATACTCATTGGCAATCTGTTTTGAGCAATAGAGCAATTCCTACATTGGCTATTCATTCCCATTGCTCAAACTTCGTGTCCTATAGGCTAGTATCTCCTATCCACAACACTTACACTTCTACATACATTGGTTAGGAGATCAAAACGCTTGATATAGGAAATCAAGCCTTGAGCTACAAGTGGTATTGTAATTTCTGTTTTCTTTCTTGTTCCTTTGTATCTTTTGTATTCTCCTTGCTACTCCTAGGGTTGGAGGCTGCGGATTGGAGAAGGTTCTTCTCGGAGGAGAAGGTGGACTTCAAGCTACTTCAAGAAGGCTATCGCAACGGGAAGCTACTTCAAGAAGGTTATTGCAACGGGAAGCTACTTCAGGAGGAAGGCTGCTTCAAGGTTGGTGCAATTGCTTCTAGGTGAAGGCTGCTTCAAGGTTGGTGCGATTACTTCGAGGTGAAGGCTGCTTGAAGGGTTTAGGGAGAGAATTGTAATTTTATGTAAAGTCATTGCGAGGTAATAAAATTAAATTCTTTCCAAATCCCGGTTGGGTAAGCAACCGGGTAGTGGACTGACTGCCTTAGTATTTGCTAAGGTAGGAACCACTCTAAATCCTTGTCCCCTTGTCCAATATTTTTGTGATTGGTTGTTTGAGTTAAATAATTGTTTAAAATTGTTTAAAACTCTATTCACCCCCCCCCTTCTAGTAGTTTTCAATTGGTATCAGAGCAGACTTCAAGGAACCCTAACCAAGTATTGAAGAATGAAGGGTGGAGGTGACTACAACCGCAGGCAAAGGAGCAACTTGGACCAACCTTCAACAAGCTGCAATTGGTGTTTAGGAACAAACCATACAACAATCGGTTGTCCATGGAGAGAAAAGAAGAAAGAGGTCCACAAAAATTGTCTCATTGCTACAACCAATGAAGAAGAAGAAGAAGAGGTAAGCCTTCTTGATTTATCAAAAGAAGAGCTAATTTCTAGTCTTGAAGAAACACACAATAAGTATATTGAGTGCAAGAAGAAATTAAAGAAATCTAGTAAAACAAACGATGAGTTAAATGCTAGACTTCTTGCTCTTACATCCGAAAATGAAGATTTATATGCTAAATTGAATAATCTTGGTTTTGAGAAAGATAGCATTGTTTCTGAAAATCGTACTTTGAAATCATCTTTAAGTAGTAGTGATGTGAAGATTTTTACTCTAGAAACAAATTATGATCTTCTATATCAAGAAAAGGTTGGATTACTTGCAAAGTTAAATGATCTTCAAAAACAACCTGTTTTGTGTACACATCTAGATTATGATAATATAGTGAAAGAAAGGAATTCTTTATTATCTAATCTAGATCAAGCAAAACTAGATATTAAGAAAAGAATGGATGAGATTGCTAAGTTGCAACAAGAAGTTAGTAGGTTAAGCAACAATGGAATCCTTGATAGAATATTGGATGATTCCTATCATCAAATTGGGAGAAGAGGACTAGGTTATAAGCCCAAAGGGAAATCTCATCAACAACCTAGTTGGAGAAAGACACGGGCACATCAAGCTACATTTGTACCAAAGAACAACCTAGAACAAAACCATAGAAAAAGACTTGAGGTTGATTCTATATGTTGCCATTATTGCTCACGTCTTGGACATTACTCTTTTTCATGCCCATACAAGAAAAAGAATGTTGAGTTAGTATGGGTTCCAAAACCCCCAAACTAAATGGATAAAATTAAGTTGAGATATGACCAAAGACTCTAAGTTGTATATCTCTATGTCTATCTCAACTTAACACAATAGGACACCAAGTTACTCCAAGAAATTAAATTTCCAAATATACATCTTGTTTAGTTTGGATTCACAAAATGTATATGATTAGTTGAGATTTAACCTAAATGTTGCTTTGATATTTAAATATCTCAACTAAATCAAGATTTAACTTTCATACTTTTGCTTTTAATTATAAACAATATTTGAAAACAGGTTTGAAACAACACAGAACCTTTCTCGGTCGAGACACTGTCGACCGAGGGATCTGTCGGTCGAGAAATGGTCGACCGAGCAGGCTTCTGTTGTCAAGTCTGACATAAATCTTCTGAAATTGTTTTTTCAATCAACCTAGTTTGCTATCAAATTGTTATTGATGATTGAATTAACATGCAAATCAAGAATAAAATCTTGGAAGACAATTGTTGTAGCAAGACATATTGATCGTTTACAGTATATAACATTATGAGTAGAAAATCCTTAAACATATTGCAAAAGTGCTGAAAGAAGACTAATCTTGAACAAACCTTATTCATTGTTTGAAAAGTTTCTTCGGCATGATCAGTTATAAAAGTTTGTCTTAAAATTGAAAACTTATATGAGACTATTTTGGTTTACTCTCAATGGTTGGATTTAAAACTGAAAAATCATGATTAGCTTAACCAAGGAAATTACTGTTTACATGGTTTTCCTAAGTAATCCTTGGAATATCTATACATGAACCATGTATGTGCTGCAATCTAAATTATTGCACTATGGATATGCTTCTACCTCTCTATAGCATCATGATTATTATATTTCAATAACTATGTCTCTTTAGAACAATTTTTTTTTAATGTTTATCCATTTATTTGTTCTAAGAAATAAAAAGTAAGGATTCAAGGAAAAATGCTTCTAAAGTGTATTATCTGAAAACAAGAGTAAATAGGATTTGACACTTATAACAGAACTTATACATAAAACATACAAATTGCTGAATGAAATTTGCAGAAACATTCCCGGTCGAGAAATACTTCGACCAAAAATATTTCGGTTGAGAAGAGTTTGACCGAATAAGTTTCTGGAAACCGACTAGCTCAGTCTGCTATAAATTTAATTGGAATTATGAAAGAATCTTTAAGACAAATCACACATTGATATTTGCAACATGCCTTCACTTGAATCATATAGGTCCATTCTAAGTATTCCTTGATCTAGTTACATAAAAACCATGGGTTAAATTTCATGCTTCAATTGTTCTATCATTATGTTTCAATTCATATATACAAACCATGAATGATCATTGTGATTCCGATAATTGCAAATGTCATTAGCATAAAAGCATCTTGACATAATAGATAATGATTGTGGACACAGCTTGTGATGATGATGTTGCTATGACAAACGGTGCCTCTTAGAATAAAATATTAATGTTTTTATCTATTTGCTTGTTCTAAGAAATCAAAAGCAAAAATCTTGACTTTAAAGATATTAATCTTGCTTTCAAAATACATGTTTCTAAAAGAATCTTATGATAAGGGTATAAGAAGAAATGGGATTTGATATTTCTGTACCCATAGCAAAGCATATGAAACATCATTTACAATGAATGTAAAACATGCATTCTAGAAAAATCAAGGTCAAAGACTTCACTATGATGCTCATATTAAGTCTTCATAATAGGTATATCTTAATGCACTTCAAATTGATATTTATAGCTATCTGCAGAAATTATACTTCACATATGAATGTTTATCTTGGAAATCTGCAGAATTTGCCTCTTGGTTAAAATTAAAATTGACCAAGGGGCGCCATGGTCGTAGTCCAGGGCGACCTAAAATAAGCTTTGACAACATGCTTATTTGGACATCATTTTTTATTGTACTTAATCTTAGTATACTTTTAATAAAGGTCAAAATCAAAAAAAAAAAAATCATTTGTGACCTTAGAAAGCTTTAATTTGCTTTAATTATAAGATTAAGGGGGAGCTTATAACAACAAATTGGATTAATTGATTAAGAAGCTTACAAAACCATTGTAAACATCATTTGAAGATTGTCACGACCTTAGTACTTTTACTCTTGATTATGAAGAAATCTATAAATTTCATAAAAATGATATATCTTGTAGATTAAAGGATTCTCATTTAATTTAGGGCTTAACATCCCTTGATAGATGAGAAATCAATATACATTCATGATAAGCTTAAAGGGAATTTCATATCATTTCAAGGCTTAACATCTGTTGCAAATGATTGAGAAACAAATTATGGATAAATTAGACAAAAATGATATTAAATCCATGTGCCTAATAGGATATCTATTTAAGGGGGAGCATAATATAAAATTAAGGGGGAGAAGAAAAATAAAATATTCAACTTGGATATCTTTTTGAAATGACAAAGGGGGAGAAAGAATACAAAATCAAAATATAAATGAGTTTCATCTTGATGGCTAGCATTCACTTGCAAAAACAAGAAAAGGCTACAAAAGGTAAAATTCAGGTATGAAACTCACATGATTTATATTTCCTTATTTTATATTTAGGAAATGTTTTTCATCTTCAAAAAGGGGGAGATTGTTGGCTAAATTGACATTAGCATAATCCCTTTTGTTTTGATAATGACAAACATTTCATTCCTGTGGTTTTAACGTGCTATTTGAGTATTTCAGGAACAAGCATATAAGGTGGTGGATAACAAAGACTTGGAAGAAACAATTTGATAAAATCGCTTTATTTTCATGATTGTAATCAAATGTAAATGCTTGTACAAGTATATAATGTACAAGTAATTAGATATCATGTAAATCAAGCGTTTAGATCTTCCCTATCCACTCACAACACTTAGATAGGCCATTCCCCAAGATAGTATCACAATTGCACATTGATACACACACTTAGTAAATGAATACATTGAGTCAGTAATATTCTCGGTCGACAAATCGTCGATCGAGAAAATATCGGTCGACAATTCTTCGACCGAGAAACTCTCGGTCGACAAAATCTTCGATCGAGAATAGACCCTACTAGCCGTTAGACCCAGCAGACAAAGTGGCTGGGAGTTGGAAATGAACGTTGTAAACACTTGCTCCAGGAGGTCCCTCGGTCGACAAATCTTCGACCGAGAAGGACTCTCGGTCGACAAATTGTCGATCGAGAAAAGTTCTGTCTGCACTTTTCAGGGTCAATTAAATAGCCGTTGCAAATGCAATTAGTGGACACATAACGGCTAGTTGAGCACTAAGAACTCCCTAGAAAGTGTCTATAATGTCCTTAAGCACTTGTAGGTCATTCCTATAAATAGGACATGCCTTAGGACACCTAAAGACACCCAAGCTACACATGTGCTACACTTGAGATTGAATACTCATTGGCAATCTGTTTTGAGCAATAGAGCAATTCCTACATTGGCTATTCATTCCCATTGCTCAAACTTCGTGTCCTATAGGCTAGTATCTCCTATCCACAACACTTACACTTCTACATACATTGGTTAGGAGATCAAAACGCTTGATATAGGAAATCAAGCCTTGAGCTACAAGTGGTATTGTAATTTCTATTTTCTTTCTTGTTCCTTTGTATCTTTTGTATTCTCCTTGCTACTCCTAGGGTTGGAGGCTGCGGATTGGAGAAGGTTCTTCTCGGAGGAGAAGGTGGACTTCAAGCTACTTCAAGAAGGCTATCGCAACGGGAAGCTACTTCAAGAAGGTTATTGCAACGGGAAGCTACTTCAGGAGGAAGGCTGCTTCAAGGTTGGTGCAATTGCTTCTAGGTGAAGGTTGCTTCAAGGTTGGTGCGATTACTTCGAGGTGAAGGCTGCTTGAAGGGTTTAGGGAGAGAATTGTAATTTTATGTAAAGTCCTTGCGAGGTAATAAAATTAAATTCTTTCCAAATCCCGGTTGGGTAAGCAACCGGGTAGTGGACTGACTGCCTTAGTATTTGCTAAGGTAGGAACCACTCTAAATCCTTGTCCCCTTGTCCAATATTTTTGTGATTGGTTGTTTGAGTTAAATAATTGTTTAAAATTGTTTAAAACTCTATTCACCCCCCCCTTCTAGTAGTTTTCATCAATATCCTAAGTCCTATGCCTCTGTAGACTCAACTGACCTAGAGCTCTGATACCACTTAATTGTGGGCTCCGATCTCCAAACCATGAAATAATCACGATTTAAACATGAGCGGAAGCAATCGATAATCAGCGGAAGACAAAAATCACAGGAAATTAAAACTTTTCGAGACAAGAGATTGAAACCACAAACCTTTTCCATAGAAAAAGGATTTAAACTGTATACATCTCTGTCAAATTACTTATTGAGTAATTATATACAACATGATACAAAATCTCAAGAACTCATACCAAAACACTCCAAGACCTGAGAGTACAGAGGACACATAGGACTGACTCTAACTACACCACATAGTAGGCTGAATCTCCACCTGAGATTTACTGCTGCTCCTGGTGCTACTGCTGCTGGGATTGGTCACCTTTAGACCGGTTCCTCCGTCTTCGACGACCACCTAAAAAGTTGAAGTCTACGGGGTGAGACAATTATACATAATTGCCCCAGCGAGAGTTATAACTCTCCACTAGAAGCTTTATAAGCAAACAAAGAATAACTTGAGCAGTAAAAGCTTTCAAAGCATTCATTAGCAGTTTTGATAATAAGCAAGAGTTCAACATTTATGAAACATGAAGAACATATACTTTATCCAGTGTAACATCAATCAAGTAATACTACGTTGTTGATTATGTTTTTCAAACATTATTATGCCATGTGGAGATGAGGCATACCACTCATACTCCAACTGATCGCTAAGAAGTCACATCAGTATCATACATAGGTCATTAAAAGAGCTGGATTCTTATGACCTCATCTTCCTCAGTCAGTTAGAGGATTGTTTGCAGAACATCTGGCAGGACGTCTGCTATTTATAACTCACCAGGGTAAACTGGACCTTCGCTATGTTTTTAGAGTTACAGTAGCGTTCTGTACTCTCTTCGTCATCGGAAGATTTCTTGATTATCTTTCACCGATGCGGTGTTTGTGTTTACTTTGGGAGAATAGTGATACATCTCACCTTTTGGGTTTGTAGTGAAGGTTTGACAGACTATAAAAATCTACATCAATTCCTACACTAGGATGTAAGGTTCTACACATCCATATACCCCACATACTCAAAAGTATGTGATTCAGGAGTTCCCTTGGGAAAACCTGTTTCACCATCATTTAGACTCTGACAATGATGGATCTATGATCAGGGCTCTACATTACACTTGATTAGTTAGGTACATTCAATATTCTTTTAACATCATACATTGTTATTCAAACAATAACATTAGCATAACAGCTATAAATGAGAATACTAAAATGTAGCAAGCCTAACTCTTTTCAATCATCTGTTCTCAATCATTTCATCACAAGTCATCTGTTAAGCATGACCTTGATGGTATTTATGGCTCTTACAGCCCATAAATCTCAATAGATGTCACTAGCAGTGCATCAAGATATTTCACTTATTCATAAAGCTTAAGACATGCTTTCAATGAATATAGTATTATAATCCATACCTAGATATGATCATCATCTCATAACAACCTGCAAGGTTAATTCAACTGGTAATAGTAAACAATTCATCAATCAGGGTTTACTATTCATCTTTCATGTCACCACCCTAGAATTAGGGTTTACTATTCACTCCATGGTGAATTGTACTCATTACATCATCATGTATGAGAAACATCATCATTAAAGCTCTTAAGTAAGATTAAGATTCACTAGACATCATAATTAGGGTTTCCATGATCTCACATGGGTGGATCATTCCCTACTCATGTACATTCATGTGTATTGAAAGTATCTTACTTAAGTTTCCACCATAAAAGGGTACTTTCTATCTCTTAGGATACTTTCTCTCTCCTCTTACTAGTAGATGGTGATAACACCACTCTAGATCAGTTTGGGTTAAGTCCTCATTGATTAATATAAGCCAAAACATCACTATCATGTGATTAGGGTTCGATTAGAACAAGGTTTTACTCCATTAAACCCCTCAAGGGTATTTTGGTAATTTACCTCATGATCACCATCATGGGTCAACTCATTAATCACTTAGTCCCTTAATGACCTAGGTTACCATTAGGGTTTAGATTAGATCATCATTGAATCAATTACATCATCAATTGATTAAGTACAAACCACCTTGAACACCTTCAAACGGTTTCAACCTTCAACCACCAAACGGTCTTGAGACCGTTTGGTTTCAAACGGTCTTGAGACCGTTTGGATGTGTTGACCATTTAGAAAGGTTGACTTTCCAAACCGTTTGAAGCTCATGCGGTTTGAAACCGTTTGATCAAAACGACTTGAGATCGATTGGTCCAAACGACCTTGAGATCGTTTGAGCCCAAACGGTCTTTAGACCGTTTGACCTCAAACGGTCTTGAGACCATTTGACCTCAAACGGTCTTGAGACCGTTTGGATCCAAATGGTCTTGAGACCGTTTGGTCCAAATGGGCTCAAACCGTTTGGACCTCCAAAGTGGTTCAAAAGTTTACAATTGGTCATGAATATGTATGTTGAACCCCTCAATTAACCAAATCCATGATAACCACTTATAAATTGAGTTAACTAAGATTAATCTCAATCACTTGGACATCAAAATTGACCCTCAATTGAAAGCCAATTAGGGTTGAATCCTTCTCAATTAGGGTTTCAAATCGGATGGTCATCAATATTCAACATTGTGAATCAATTCAAGGTTGAACCTATCAATTGACCTCCAATTGGTCCCAAACTTGGCCCAAACGGTCTTGAGGTCGTTTGGACATCATCCAAACGGTCTTGAGACCGTTTGACCAAAGTTTGACCAAAAACCAAGTCGGTTAGATTAGGGTTGAACTCCAATTAGGTCAAAAATCAGCATTTTTATCAATTCATCAACTTATTGCAATTGGACCTTCAAACCATTAGATTATCTCAACCCTAGACCTTCAAACGGTCTTGGGTTGTGCCCAAACGGTCTTGAGACCGTTTGGAGGAATCCCCAAGCGGTCTTGAGACCGTTTGGGTCCTTCAACCCAAAACTCAACAAGATCTATGTTTTAAAACAGCAATTTTGACCCGATTAGGGTTTGGATGTTGAAGTGCCTTCAACTCTCAAATGGTTAAGAATTAAACTTTGATTCTTTGCAGGAATGAAATTCAATATATAACCAACAGACCCTCAAACGCTTGTCCCTTGTTCAACCCTATCAAATGGTCTTGAGACCGTTTCAATCCAAACGGTCTTGCAAGACCGTTAAGATCAAACGGTTTGAAACCGTTTGACCTTAAACGGTTTGCAACCGTTTGGACCAAAAGGGTCCAAGGTCGTTTGATAAAGTAACATAGGGATTCACGCCCCTCATCTTCAACCTCTGTCAAGGTCGGTTCTTCCACCGTTTTGCTTGCAAAAGTGCAAGGAAGAAGGGAGGTAGAAGAAGAACTAACATGCTAAATTGCAAGAACAAAGTATGCATATAAATCAAGAGTTTAGAGTTATAAAACCCGCCTAAAGTTCATTCCTTGAGCTCCAAGCTTTCAAGCTCCAAGATTTAATGGCGTCTTTGATCTCCACATGTTCGGCCAAGGTGAATTCTCCAAGGAAACATTGGAAAGGAAAGGCTAGAAAGATAGTGCTAGGTGAGCTAGTCATGAATCCAACCTTGAAAACGAGTTTCCTCCATGAATTCAAGCAAAAGGGATGATCTAAACTTACCTAGAACCCTTGGTCGTCCCTCTCTGCTCCAGAGCTAGCCTTGGTAGGTTGAGAAAGAAGAGAAGAAGTGAAGTAAATGAGAGGTTCGTTCACTTGTTACAGGGAAAGGGCTTATATACTTTAGGCCTTTTTTACACCATAAGGACCTCTAAAGTATGGAATTTACATCTAAGTCCCTCCTTGATCAAGGCACGTCCAAACTCATCTAAACTTATGCAAATCTCATGAAATCTCAAGATATAAGGGTAAAGAAATCCAACTTTCAACTAAGGTACATACATGAAAGGTTTCCATACCCATATTAGGTGATTTTTACCACAAGGATCATTTTTCTTATCTGATTATTCATTGATGTCCCCTTTTCATAATTTCTACTCTAAATGATGGCAAGAGTTATAAAAGATGTTCTAGAAGGTGAATTTTACAATTTACACCCCTCAATTTGGGTAAATTGCACTTTACTCCAAATTAGGGTTTTTAAGCACAAGGATCATTCCACAAGCTGCATCTTGATGCCCAAGCTTGGAAAATCCTTCTTACTTCATCATATTTACTCATATGATGTCTTATTATCATAAGAACATCTTAACATGTGAACATTGCAAGTTAACCCCTTTAACTGGGTAATTTTCACATAGGTCCCCGCACTACAAAACAATGCTGCAACTTTACATATAAAGGAGCAAAATTGAAAGTAAATGTTCCTGAGGAACTTAATTACATGCCAGGGAGTATTCACAAGTATATAATTACATATTTAGGCAAAACTTCTAGGGTTAGGTTATAACCCAGGTCAGGGATGTTACAAATTATCCACCCCTTCACAAGGATTTCGTCCCCGAAATCGATAAAACGTATTAGGAGAAAAGAGCAAGGTATTTCCTTCTCATCTCATCCTCTAGTTCCCAAGTGGCTTCTTCAACACCACGATGGTTCCAGAGGACTTTCACGAGGCTTATATCTTTCTTCTTTAACTTTTTAGTTTTGTTATCAAGGATTGACACTGGTCCCTCCTCATATGTTATATCATCATTTAATTCTACTTCCATTGGTTGTAGAACTGACTCGGTGTCTGGGTGACATTTCCTCAGCATGGAAATGTGAAACACAGGATGTAACTTCTGCAACTCTTGAGGTAATTCTAGTCTATAGGCCACCTTTCCAACTCTCTCAACAATTGGATAAGGTCCCATAAATCTAGGAGCTAACTTTCCTTTTCTTCCAAAACGAAGGACTCCTTTCCAAGGTGAGACCTTGAGATACACTCTGTCTCCAACCTGGAACTCTAGGGGTCTACGACGTTTATCGGCATACGACTTCTGCCTATCCTGTGTAGTCTTAAGCTGTTGCTGTATAACTTTAATCTTCTATGTAGTTTGCTGCACAAGATCAGGACCTAACAACTGGTGCTCACCAGTCTCATACCAACACAAGGGTGATCTACAACGTCTACCATACAAAGCTTCATAGGGTGCCATATCAATACTATGTTTATAGCTATTGTTATAGGAAAAATCTATCAAGTTCAGATGTAGATCCCAACTCCCGGTAAACTGGAGAACACGTGCTCTCAATAGGTCTTCCAAGGTCTGTCTAGTCCTTTCCGACTGTCCATCAGTCTGTGGGTGAAAGGCTGTACTAAACCTTAACTTGGTGCCTAGGGATCTATGTAACTGTTCCCAAAAGCGACTTGTAAACTGGGGACCTCTGTCAGAAATTATAGTGACAGGAACTCCGTGCAAACGCACTATCTCCTGAACATACAACTGGGATAACCTTTCAGCAGAATAGGTTGTTTTGACAGGTAGGAAATGTGTTGTCTTAGTCAACCTATCAACAACTACCCAAATGGAATCATTTCCTTTGTTTGTCCTGGGTAGGCCAACAACAAAGTCCATGGTCACATGGTCCCACTTCCACTGTGGTATGGGTAAAGGTTTCATTGTTCCTGCATGTTTCTGGTGTTCAGCCTTGACCTGCTGACACACAGGACACCTCAGAAAAAACTCAGCTACATCCTTCTTCATCCCAGGCCACCAATACATATCTTTCAAGTTTCGATACATCTTGGTGCTCCCAGGATGCATAGCATACATTGAAGAATGAGCTTCCTCCAGAACTATCTTCCTCAGGTTATCTACATCTGGCACTATCATCCTCCCATGATAGCATGCCACCTGGTCATCTGACTCATGAAAGCCTTCTCGCTTCTCATCACCAAACTCAGATCTAATTTGCTGAACTGCAGCATCTACTTGTTGTGCCTCCTTTATCTGCTCTCTTAGGGTAGGTTTAATCTGCATCTCAGCTAACAAACCAGCTAACAATGATACCTTCAACTGCACATTGTCTTTCCTTAAAGAGATAAGCATATCTCTCCTAGAGCATACTAAGGAACTTAGTTGTGCTCTATCCATGGTTGATGTTGTTGATTTCCTACTCAAGGCATCTGCACCCACATTGGCCTTGCCTGGGTGGTAATCAATTGTACAGTCGTAGTCCTTGATTAACTCCATCCAGCGACTTTGCCTCATGTTAAGCTCATGCTGAGAGAAGATATACTTAAGGTTCTTGTGGTCTGTGAAAATCTGGAAGGTTTCTCCGTAGAGATAATGTCTCCAGATCTTCAAAGCATGGACCACATCAGCTTACTCCAGATCGTGTGTCGGATAATTCTCCTCGTGTTTCTTAAGCTGTCGGGAAGCAAAAGAAATCACTTGTTTATCCTGCATCAACACACACCCAAGTCCATTCTTGGAGGCATCACAGAAGACTACATATCCTTTTCCTTGCTCAGGTAGCACAAGCACAGGTGCACTTGTCAACCTATCCTTCAACAGTTGAAAAGACTGTTGACACTTATCACTCCAGGTAAAAGGAACATCTTTCCGGGTTAACTTGGTCAAAGGTAAGGCTATAGAACTGAAATTCTTAATAAACCTTCGATAATAACCAGCTAACCCCAAGAAACTTCTAATCTCCGTCGGTGTATTCGGTTGTTCCCACTGTAGAACAGATTCCACCTTTGCAAGGTCAACACGAATTCCCGAGGTAGATATCACATGTCCAAGAAAAGATACCTCCGGCAGCCAGAACTCACACTTGCTAAATTTAGCGTATAGCTTGTGTTCTCTTAGCAAGGTCAGAGCTTGGCGAAGATGTTGCTCATGCTGCTGAGCATCTTTACTATAAATCAGGATGTCATCTATAAAGACGACAACACACTGATCAAGGAAGGGTCGAAAGACTCTATTCATGAGTTCCATGAATGCAGTTGGTGCATTGGTTAGTCCAAACGACATAACCGTGAACTCATAGTGACCATATCTTGTCCTAAAAGCAGACTTGGATATGTCACTGTCCTTAATGCGGAGTTGATGATATCCAGATCTCAAATCTATCTTTGAGAAGACTGTTGCACCACGCAACTGGTCAAAAAGATCATCAATCCTCGGCAAAGGGTACTTGTTCTTTATTGTTACTTTATTGAGTTGTCTATAGTCAATGCACAACCACATTGATCCATCTTTCTTTTTAACAAACAAAACTGGAGCACCCCAAGGTGAAGTGCTCGGTCGGATAAAACCTTTCTCAAGTAACTCTTGAAGCTGTTTCTTGAGTTCTGCCATCTCAGCAGGCGCCATCCTATAAGGAGTCTGGGCTATAGGTTTTGTATCTGGGACTAAATTGATTTCAAAATCAATCTCCCGAGGTGGTGGTATACCAGGAAGTTATTCAGGAAACACATCCTCGAATTCCCTGACTATAGGAACTTCAACAGGGTTCGGACTCTCCTTGGTAACATCTACCACATGGGCCAAGAATGCATAACATCCTTGCCTCATCAGCTTATCAGCAACCATAGCTGATACAAGACAAGTGGGCAGAATCTTTCCTTCTCCTTGAAAGATCCATGTGTTGCTTTCATCAGCAAACACTGCCAACTTGGACTCACAAACCAAGACAACTCGATACCTTTCCAAGGTATCCATCCCGAGGATTACATCAAATCCTTGCATATCAAGTGGTATAAGGTCCACTTGAATGCGATGATCAGAAAAGAAGAGGATGTAGGGAGAGCATACCTCCTGCAGAACGGCAGACCCTCTCAACGGAGTCTCCAACAGCAAACTATCTTCCCTATGACTAACTGTCATATTGCAGTTGTGAATCACTCTTCGAGTGATGAAAGAGTGCGTAGCACCCGGGTCAATCAGAACAGATACTACACAAGGTTTAGACATATCAGAATATAAAAGTTCCATCTGACCTGTCACCACTTGTGGATCGACCACTGCCTCTGGTGGGTTCATAGCATAGAACCTCGTTGTCGCCTGGTGTTGAGGTGGTGCTGATGATCCAGCTTGAGACGCTTGTCCACGTCCTTGAGCTGCTCCTTGAGATTGCATTCTCTGAGATCCTTGTTGATTCTGTCTCGGAGGCTGTGTCACACTGACAGGCTTAGATCGGCAGTCCTTCATCAAATGTCCCACCTTACCACAGTTGTAGCAGCTTCTCTCCAGTTGTTGTGGTCTTGGTGGTCCAGTAACTGACATTGATGCAGAACTCTGAGTCTCCTGAGGTGGTTGTCTTCATCCTCTACCTCTGCTTGGAGACCACTGAGTCTGAGAACTAGATCTAGGTGGTGGAGGGTTAGGTGCAGAGGATCTAGGCTTCTTAAAGTCCCTAGATGAAGAACCCTGGAACTGTGGATATCTTTTCTGAGTTTGCCTCTTCTCAACTACAGATCTCTCTATCCTTCGGACTGACTCAACGAAGGTAGAGAATCTCTCTCGGTTTTCTAAGGCAGAGACAGGGGTTGATATATCAGCATTCAAACCCTTTTCGAATCTTCTGATTCTTTCCTCCTCTGTGGCGGCCATGTGCGGACAGAACCGCAGCAACTCCATGAACTTAGCTGCATACTCGCTAATGTTCATCATACCCTTCCTTAGTCTCTCAAACTGAGAGATCTTCTCATCTAGGAAGGTCTTTGGAAAATATCTATTGATAAATTCCCGACGAAACTCTTCCCATGAGAACTCTATTCCAGGTCTCTTCTGCTCTTCCATGTTCCACCAGTGACCAGCACTGCCTTTGAGAAGATAGACAGTGTGTCTAACCTTCTCAGCTTCCGGGATAATAAGAATCTTGAAAGCCTTCTCCAACTCTGTCAGCCATAAATCAGCATGTGCGGGGTCGACAGTCCCAAAGTACCTGGTAGCTCCGACACGAAAAAGTCATTCGAACGTCTTACCGATACCTTGTCCTTCAGGCTGGGCAGGTGCCCTAGGTGCAGGCATAGGCATCCTGTCGGTTATGTGTGTCATGGCAGTCATAAACTGCCCGAACATCGTCTGTACAGCTGGGTTACCCATGTCGGCTGGGTCAAACTGGGGTGGCTCTCTTAGTGACTCTGGTGCAGGCTGTTCTATTCTTGGAACCCTTGCACCGCCTTGAGGTGCACTAGCACTACTCTCTGCCACGTACTCATCATGAGGCTCAACCATCCTTATGTATCTTCTTCTCCTGAGGAGCAGAAGATTCTATTAGATAAGGAAGGAGTACTAAAGATAGACTCGATATCCTAAGTCCTATGCCTCTGTAGACTCAACTGACCTAGAGCTCTGATACCACTTAATTGTGGGCTCCGATCTCCAAACCATGAAATAATCACGATTTAAACATGAGCGGAAGCAATCGATAATCAGCGGAAGACAAAAATCACGGGAAATTAAAACTTTTCGAGACAAGAGCTTGAAACCACAAACCTTTTCCATAGAAAAAGGATTTAAACTGTAGACATCTCTGTCAAATTACTTCTTGAGTAATTATATACAACATGATACAAAATCTCAAAAACTCATAACCAAAACACTCCAAGACCTGAGAGTACAGAGGACACATAGGACTGACTCTAACTACACCACATAGCAGGCTGAATCTCCACCTGAGATTTACTGTTGCTCCTGGTGTTGCTGCTGCTGGGATTGGTCACCTTTAGACCGGTTCCTCCGTCTTCGACGACCACCTAAAAAGTTGAAGTCTACGGGGTGAGACAATTATACATAATTGCCCCAGCGAGAGTTATAACTCTCCACTAGAAGCTTTATAAGCAAACAAAGAATAACTTAAGCAGTAAAAGCTTTCAAAGTATTCATTAACAGTTTTGATAATAAGCAAGAGTTCAACATTTATGAAACATGAAGAACATATACTTTATCCAGTGTAACATCAATCAAGTAATACTACGCTATTGATTATGTTTTTCAAACATTATTATGCCCTGTGGAGATGAGGCATACCACTCATACTCCAACTGATCGCTAAGAAGTCACATCAGTATCATACATAGGTCATTAAAAGAGCCGGATTCTTATGACCTCATCTTCCTCAGTCAGTTAGAGGATTGTTTGCAGGACATCTGGCAGGACGTCTGCTATTTATAGCTCACCAGGGTAAATTGGACCTTCGCTATGTTTTTAGAGTTACAGTGGCGTTCTGTACTCTCTTCGTCATCGGAAGATTTCTTGATTATCTTTCACCGATGCGGTGTTTGTGTTTACTTTGGGAGAATAGTGATACATCTCACCTTTTGGGTTTGTAGTGAAGGTTTGACGGACTATAAAAATCTACATCAATTCCTACACTAGGATGTAAGGTTCTACACATCCATATACCCCACATACTCAAAAGTATGTGATCCAGGAGTTCCCTTGGGAAAACCTGTTTCACCATCATTTAGACTCTGACAATGATGGATCTATGATTAGGGCTCTACACTACACTTGATTAGTTAGGTACATTCAGTATTCTTTTAACATCATACATTGTTCTTCAAACAATAACATTAGCATAACAGCTATAAATGAGAATACTAAAATGTAGCAAGCCTAACTCTTTTCAATCATCTGTTCTCAATCATTTCATCACAAGTCATCTGTTAAGCATGACCTTGATGGTATTTATGGCTCTTACAGCCCATAAATCTCAATAGATGTCACTAGCAGTGCATCAAGATATTTCACTTATTCATAAAGCTTAAGACATGCTTTCAATGAATATAGTATTATAATCCATACCTGGATATGATCATCATCTCATAACAACCTGCAAGGTTAATTCAACTGGTAATAGTAAACAATTCATCAATCAGGGTTTACTATTCATCTTTCATGTCACCACCCTAGAATTAGGGTTTACATTCACTCCATGGTGAATTGTACTCATTACATCATCATGTATGAGAAACATCATCATTAAAGCTCTTAAGTAAGATTAAGATTCACTAGACATCATAATTAGGGTTTCCATGATCTCACATGGGTGGATCATTCCCTACTCATGTACATTCATGTGTATTGAAAGTATCTTACTTAAGTTTCCACCATAAAAGGGTATTTTCTATCTCTTAGGATACTTTCTCTCTCCTCTTACTAGTAGATGGTGATAACACCACTCTAGATCAGTTTGGGTTAAGTCCTCATTGATTAACATAAGCCAAAACATCACTATCATGTGATTAGGGTTCGATTAGAACAAGGTTTTACTCCATTAAACCCCTCAAGGGTATTTTGGTAATTTACCTCATGATCACCATCATGGGTCAACTCATTAATCACTTAGTCCCTTAATGACCTAGGTTACCATTAGGGTTTAGATTAGATCATCATTGAATCAATTACATCATCAATTGATTAAGTACAAACCACCTTGAACACCTTCAAACGGTTTCAACCTTCAACCACCAAACGGTCTTGAGACCGTTTGGTTTCAGACGGTCTTGAGACCGTTTGACCTCAAACGGTCTTGAGACCGTTTGGATGTGTTGACCGTTTAGAAAGGTTGACTTTCCAAACCGTTTGAAGCTCATGCGGTTTGAAACCGTTTGATCAAAACGACTTGAGATCGATTGGTCCAAATGACCTTGAGATCGTTTGAGCCCAAACGGTCTTGAGACCGTTTGACCTCAAACGGTCTTGAGACCGTTTGGTCCAAATGGGCTCAAACCGTTTGGACCTCCAAAGTGGTTCAAAAGTTTACAATTGGTCATGAATATGTATGTTGAACCCCTCAATTAACCAAATCCATGATAACCACTTATAAATTGAGTTAACTAAGATTAACCTCAATCACTTGGACATCAAAATTGACCCTCAATTGAAAGCCAATTAGGGTTGAATCCTTCTCAATTAGGGTTTCAAACCGGATGGTCATCAATATTCAACATTGTGAATCAATTCAAGGTTGAACCTATCAATTGACCTCCAATTGGGCCCAAACTTGGCCCAAACGGTCTTGAGGTCGTTTGGACATCATCCAAATGGTCGTGAGACCGTTTGCCCAAAGTTTGACCAAAAACCAAGTCGGTTATATTAGGGTTGAACTCCAATTAGGTCAAAAATCAGCATTTTTATCAATTCATCAACTTATTGCAATTGGACCTTCAAACCATTAGATTATCTCAACCCTAGACCTTCAAACGGTCTTGGGTTGTGCCCAAACGGTCTTGAGACCTTTGGAGGAACCCCCAAGTGGTCTTGAGACCGTTTGGGTCCTTCAACCCAAAACTCAACAAGATCTATGTTTTAAAACAGCAATTTTGACCCGATTAGGGTTTGGATGTTGAAGTGCCTTCAACTCTCAAATGGTTAAGAATTAAACTTTGATTCTTTGCAGGAATGAAATTCAATATATAACCAACAGACCCTCAAACGTGCGTCCCTTGGTCAACCCTATCAAATGGTCTTGAGACCGTTTCAATCCAAACGGTCTTGCAAGACCGTTGAGATCAAACGGTTTGAAACTGTTTGACCTTAAACGGTTTGCAACCATTTGGACCAAAAGGGTCCAAGGTCGTTTGATAAAGTAACATAGGGATTCACGCCCCTCATCTTCAACCTCTGTCAAGGTCGGTTCTTCCACCGTTTTGCTTGCAAAAGTGCAAGGAAGAAGGGAGGTAGAAGAAGAACTAACATGCTAAATTGCAAGAACAAAGTATGCATATAAAGCAAGAGTTTAGAGTTATAAAACCCGCCTAAAGGTCATTCCTTGAGCTCCAAGCTTTAATGGCGTCTTTGAGCTCCATAGGTTCGGCCAAGGTGAATTCTCCAAGGAAACGTTGGAAAGGAAAGGCTAGAAAGATAGAGCTAGGTGAGCTAGCCATGAATCCAACCTTGAAAACGAGTTTCCTCCATGAATTCAAGCAAAAGGGATGATCTAAACTTACCTAGAACCCTTGGTCATCCCTGTCTGCTCCAGAGCTAGCCTTGGTCGGTTGAGAAAGAAGAGAAGAAGTGAAGGAAATGAGAGGTTCATTCACTTGTTACTGGGAAAGGGCTTATATACTTTAGGCCTTTTTTTACACCATAAGGACCTCTAAAGTATGGAATTTACATCTAAGTCCCTCCTTGCTCAAGGCACGTCCAAAATCATCTAAACTTATGCAAAGCTCATGAAATCTCAAGATCTAAGGGTAAAGAAAGCCAACTTTCAACTAAGGTACATACATGAAAGGTTTCCATACCCATATTAGGTGATTTTTACCACAAGGATCATTTTTCTTATCTGATTATTCATTGATGTCCCCTTTTCATCATTTCTACTCTAAATGATGGCAAGAGTTATAAAAGATGTTCTAGAAGGTGAATTTTACAATTTACACCCCTCAATTTGGGTAAATTGCACTTTACTCCAAATTAGGGTTTTTAAGCACAAGGATCATTCCACAAGCTGCATCTTGATGCCCAAGCTTGGAAAATCCTTCTTACTTCATCATATTTACTCATATGATGTCTTATTATCATAAGAACATCTTAACATGTGAACATTGCAAGTTAACCCCTTTAACTGGGTAATTTGCACATAGGTCCCTGCACTACAAAACAATGCTACAACTTTACATATAAAGGAGCAAAATTGAAACTAAATGTTCCTGAGGAACTTAATTACATGCCAGGGAGTATTCACAAGTATATAATTACATATTTAGGCAAAACTTCTAGGGTTAGGTTATAACCCATGTCAGGGATGTTACAGTATGGACTCCTCCAGTCAATCGGTTGAGCCACTAGTGGACCGATTGGCTCCTCCTTTTATCTGGCCTCCTCAATCCTCCATTTGATCTGTTCAACTTTTGATTCAGTGGAATTGTCTGGTACATAATGCTTTCTTTTGCCGAAATAGAAAATAAAATTATCATATTCCTATTTAGAGTATTATATTATAAAAGTAAAACCTTGAGTTACATTCAAGGGGAGTATAAGAAGGAAAGTATCAGCTTACCTATGGGAAAAAAAGAGAGGCTTGGTATGTAAATCAAATTTAAAAGGTAGGAATTAAAACCATTCATCCATGCACACATATCTAGACGGTATATATCATAAAACACGCTTACATCCACCATCAAAATAATTTTAGGGTGACACATATAAATTGTATATATATATATATATATATATATTGGGATCATATGTGGTATTTAATCGAATATGCATGTTAATCATTTTAAATATTTGCATCGTATGTAATAAGATAAATGATAAAACAAAAGTTTATCATATCGATTAAATCATAAACACATTAAATTGACGTGAATGTGATACCACTGTAGGGAAGTATGGTGACAGAAATGAAAGCAGAAATTTTAAAAAAAATCTTGTCATATTCTCGTTAACCAGTAGATTACGTCAACAACTATGGATTGAGAAGGACGGTTTGTAAGGAATATACCTCGTCCTAGAGCAAGTCCAATGACTATCCTTACAGTGGTGTACTTCTTTCTCAAACAACACCCAAACAGTTATCGGCGGTAGCCTCTTGGTGTAGTACCACATATGGTGGTTGACGATGTCCTTCTAGCGGGTGAAAATGGGATCCACACCTCAAATAGTCTAGAGAGGACTATCGAGAACTCTTATTATACTTTGTGAACTGACAGGAAGGAGTTGTCCCTTTGATGTCAACGTGCTAGCGTTGACTTATTCTACCTAGTTGTCTCTCCCTTTTATAGGTAAGACTTGCTTTGGGGTCTCATGTTACCACAACAATGAGAGGACAATGTTTGTCAGTGTTAGTTGTGTCTTGTGAAAGCCTTGACTACCCCTCTATTTATAGGAGGGTCAAGGTTAGGGTTTCAGGTCAACTAGGAGTCGAAGAGATGGATTTTCATGAATTTTTGGCTGGTACAGGTCATGAAGGGTCGACGCACATCCTAATCAATGAAATTGAATGCTTTCCTATATGCAAACATATTGATGATTAATGCACAACATGACATAGTCATCAATCCTTGATCCAATCTTGTTGATCATTGAACCAGTTTATTCACATGTTGAATCAGTCAATTCAGACTATACACCATTCGGTTCATATTCTGAACTGGTCAGTTCATTTATCAATTCATCTGATGTTGATCCAATGTTGTATAAATTGACTTGACATTTGAATCGGTCAACTTAACATTTGAGTTGGTTGACTCACAATCCTGGCCATCCAGTTTTCAGCCAATGTTGTTTAAATTGAATACTTAAACACTTTATTAATCAATTTAAACCTTATTCATGAGTAAACCCCTATTCCAAGTGTGTCATATGTGTTCACCCTATAGGTACCAATTTATGTTGGCAATGAATGTCCATAACTAGATTATGACATCGAAAGCAATGAGTGTTATCTAGCAACACATCATTACTACCCAAGTAATTGGAAAGTTGGAGAACAACTTCAACCTATAATTCATGATTAGTGTTATAGAGATCATATAGTTCCTTTGTCACCGATATCCAAATTGAATTACCAGCATGGAATCATTATCCTCTTAATATTCAGTCCATGTTCCTTGAACTAGAGTAGACTATCTGAGATGCATGTCAGATCACATATCATATATTGATTCACATGAATATGGATATATGTTTCTCAGTCTCGCTTATCAAATGTCTAGGATATCAACTCCAGTAGGAGAGACAAATCTCATCTACATCACTCACAGTCAATCATCATGTATCACAACGTATCCAAGCATCACCTTTATGATAACCCTTACTCAATGTCATGTTGGATGGACATGTGATAAGTGAAGTGACTTAATGTCTAAGAACCACAATCACCACTATCACCATGAGAGTCGAATCTGACTACTTTTCAATAGTTTCCATGTATCACTCTCAATGTGGGTATGTCGAGTACATAGTTATCTAACCAGTACCTATGTGTTTTATTTGATATCACATATCATGAATAATGAGATTTTGTCATCAACCAACACACATTCTAGTCTTATGTGTTATTATTTCCTATTAGCTTCTATAGTACCATCACTAGTACATATATGATCTATAACGTTGGTTGCACAACCGACACAAAGAAACAATAACGTCAGTTTCTGAAGCAAACCGACACATGAGCAACGGACCTACCCACATAAAAAACACAGGTACCACTTTTATATACAATGTCGGTTTGTTGTAGTAGAACCGACGTCCAATTTGGCCCGCGAAATATAAAAAAATTGGTGCCAAAATTTCCCACCAAATCGTTATTGTTATGCTGTCATTTAATGGTAAACCGACACAAAAATTGTTTGTGCCATGCCCCCGTGCAAAACAATTGTCTGTACCCTAGAGGTCTTTAGTGTCGGTTTCTTATAAATGAACCGACACAAGCGGTTTATAACACAGTTCGTCAGTTATTTTCATAGAACCAACATAGTACATGTTCGTGCCATGCCCCCACACAAAAACCTGCCTCTGCCCCAGAGGTCTATAGTGTCGGTGTCTCTGAATAACCGACGACCAGGTTTAGTTGAGTGATTTTTTGTGAAATTTTTTTTTGTCGGCATATGTGGATAGAAGTCGGTTTCTTTTGTAGAAACCAAATACTATGGTTGCACATAAGTGTTGGTTTTTGGTAGTACTGATGACAAATATGTGTATAGATGTCAGTTTTCTTTTAACTGACACCTATGTGACACTTAAGAACAGTGAAATTTCCTCCCCTTCCCCATTCTCTATTTCATTCTCTGCCCGACCTAGCTAGCTCTGGCGATTTGTTCCTTCACTGCCGCTCTCTCTTATACTCTAGCCACCGCCGTCGCCGTTCATGGGCTTCCTAGCCGTCGCCACCACCGTACCGCCCTTGTCGCCGCTGTGGAGCTACTGCTCTAGTGATTGTCACTGTCGATCGCTTCTCTTCTCGAGTTGTTGTGCCTTCCCTAGTTTTCTCACCACTGCCGCCATCGCTGGAGCTCGCCATCATCGAAGCTTGTTGCTACTATCACAGTTGGAGCACACCATCATTGTAGCTTGCTGCCACCATCACTAGAGCTCATTGCCACCTCTGCCGCTAGAGCTAGTCATTGTTGCAAGTGGAGCAGCCATTGTTGCCACCATCGTCATCATTGCCTCTTTTGTGTCTATTACTACTGCTCCTATGTGTCGCTGGTGTTGGCCATTGTCGCCAGTAGACCGAGGTATTTTTTTTACTTAAATGACAATAACTCCCATTTCTTGCATTCTAAATGAATATTATACATGTGAATGATGAATAAGGTAAAATGTTAATTCAATTTTTTGTTGTTGTTAAATAGTGTATGTGTTGGTTTTCTAATTAGGTAGGATTCCTAAATGATGAATTGAAATTTTGGGTTATTAATAACCCAAATCTTATTAGAACCAAGTTGTCTAATGAGAAACATCAATACTTGATGAGAGACGATAACCTAAGATTGATAATTAGTAGGAGAAAAATTCTTATTCTTATGGGGAAAATATCTAAAATATGTAATGAATGATTGGGTGAATATATCTAAAAGTGTGAGAGATCAATTCTCATTAAGCATAGAAACATGAATGTGAATTTTAGGATGAACACTAATAAGGATATTGGATGTTATGTGATGAAATGATGATTAGATGTATGTGACTTATGGATTTATGTGTTTATATTTACTTGGAATTGATATGAATCGTAAACCTTAATTTTGGACGGATATATCCTCCCTAGTTGTGTATGAAAAATAAGTATGTTATATTGAAGTTGTTGATATCGGGCCCTAAAAAACTATCAATGATATCGATGTTTATCTTGATCCTCTGATTGATGACATGAAGAAAATCTGGGGCGAAGGTGTGATGATCTATGATGTTTCACATAGAGAGATATTTTGTTTGCATGCTATGTTGTTTTGTAATATTAGTGACTTTCTAACATATGGGAATTTGTCTAGATACATTATAAAAGGATCCAAAACATACCCTATATGTGAAAAGAACACTACTTCAATACAACTAAAACATGGTGGTAAGACTATATATAAGAATGATGAAACTAGAATTGTAGGTATAAGAATGACAACATACATGTATTTGTTGGCCTAGAAACCCATCCAAGATTTACTCATTAGGAGTAAATCTTGGATAGTCCCCAGTTTGGGATTGTTCTTGAACACTTAATCTCACTTAGGATGTATGTGTATATTGTGTATTGGGTTTTCAAGAAAAATTTGGTAGCATTTCCCCGTTTGTTCTCTAAGTACATATGTACTTGGAGAACATCGGGGAAATGCTGCCAAAATTTTCTTGAAAACCCAATATACATTATACACTTACTAGTGAGATTAGGTGTTCAAGAATAGGATAGGTGGTACACATTTATTATATATAAGACCTTAAACCCTAAACTTTTAACCATAAACCCTAATCTTTTAACCCTAAACCCTAATATATACTTGTTTTCTCTTTGATCATAGAATGGATAGATCATGGATGTCCATTCCAAATCGTTGTACCCCAGAGTTTATTTTTGGTCTTGATCAGTTTATTAGATTTTCTGATGAACATAGGAAACAACCTGGAGATAGGTTCTACTGTCCATGTAGGCATTGTGGTAACAACTTGAAAGTCAACACTGGTGACAAAACCAAAAGTCATGCCATGTGCAATGGGATTGTACAAGGCTATACAGAATGGCACTGGCATGGAGAGATTTCAAACCTAAAATTAGTGGATGTCAATAGTAGTGCTTGTGTGAAAGAAGAAATTGTCTCCGATGACGTAGATGTGAACGAACCAGTTCCAGTAGACATTGTTGATGCGATGTTGGATAGTTGTGGGGTAGCACACACCGATCCACCTCCCATGTTTAGAAACATTGTGCATGATGTTGAGATACTGTTATACACAGGTTGTACTAAGTTTACGAAGCTTAGCGTTGTGTTGAGATTGTATAAGCTGAAAGCTAACAATAGATGGAGCGACAAAAGCTTCACGTCATTGTTGTCTTTGTTGAAATAAATTCTTCCTAAAGGAAACGAGCTGCCAATCTCAACATACCAGTTAAAGAAATTGTTGTTCCCAATGGGAATGGAGGCCAAGAAGATACATGCATGCCCAAATGATTGTGTATTATTTCAAAAGGACTATGTGGATTTGAAATATTGTCCAAAATGTGGTGCGTCAAGGTATAAATTTGAAAGATTCTTTAACACTGACATCTTTATCCCTTTCTGGGGGCTATTTTTTTTATTCGAGATGGGGTATGGTGTTGGTTATTAGTATAAAGCCGACATCTTTTAGTAGGGATATAGTGTCAGTTGTCGATATAAACCGACGCCTATGGTGCCCTTGCTGGCACGTTTTATTGGTGGCGAGAAGGGTTATGGCATCAGATATGAAATTGATGCTGAAAGTGTATACTTTTAGCGACGCCCACTTGGGTGTCGCTTGGAAACCGACATCAAAAGGCTTATATAAATGACACTAAAGGATATTTTTGTACTAGTACATCTGACTAGGAACATAACAAGAATGTATGTACTATTATCATATGTATGATCTCACTTTTCAGGTCCTCAACCTGAAGATATATGTCATCAAGTAATATTATTCTTTTGACATCTATCATGTTATATTGTTATCTCATAATTGAATAAACACATAGAAGAAGATTACCTTTCCTATTAATCAAATCATTTACAAGATATGCCATCAAAATCGTTGTATGGTTGGATCTCTGGGAATACATACCAATAGATTTATCACACATTCATCTAAAAAGTTGACTAATATATCATTAAGTTGAATGACTTATAAATACTTAGATCAGCTTGTGTTAGTTATAAATATTTATCGATTTATTGCCATATTAGTATAATTTTAAACAAGATGATCTACTTGTTCAGATTTCCATTGACTTGTTAGGAAATTGACCGGACTCAACCTAACAACAATAGAAATAAGAGTATGGGGTATTTGAGAAAAAATCTTGCTATAAGAATCAAACTACTGAAAATTTACCTAAATATCATATACATCATACTTGACCGCTTATGTTGCTTTAGAAACCCTAAAGAGGTGAATTTAGGTGGTTTGCATAATGTTTGGGAAGATTATTGGTTTTGCATGGAATTATTGATTTTAAATTGAAATGTAGAATATAGTTGGTTTGAATCAATTGTTCTTATATAATTTCCTCTTTGATAGATGGCCATAAATTGGTCGTTATGCACACATTTCTTCTTCATATTTATGGTCCTTCTAGTAAAAGACAAGAGTAGTTATTCTTTTAAGAATAGATTTTGGAGATAAATTGGAGTTTCTTGGAGAAAATTCATATCTCTTATAATCCAATTGAAATACAAGTTAGAGATTGGTTTTTAGTGGTGAGCTGATCTAGTTACATATTAAAATTAACCATCACTTAACTAAATTTGAGTTTGCATTTTAATTATATATTGAATGTTTTATTTTACTAATTTAGTTAAAATGAATGGAAAATGATTTTTTATTGATTTATTTCGAAAAGTAATTATGTTGAAGTGTGAATCACATTATTGTTAGATAGTTCGTCTATTATTTTCATGAAATATCTTCCTAAAATATAGTCTAAATTGGTGCAATCAGAATAAAGTGTGTTTCAATTTCAAATTCATGATATCAAAATAGAATGCAGAAATATATGTATGTACTAATCATGTAATATATTGATACTTGAATAGAGTTTTCAATATCAAATGCGTAGATCATGACAACTATAATAGGTCAAAAAAACAATTCAGACACATTTACTAGTCTACATATAAACAGACAAATTACAATGCAATGCAAAAATTAGAAGATAAGATGATAAGTTACAACATAGAATTATTAAATATACATAGTATCATGTCCTAAGAGTTGTATAATCTTACCCAGAGGTGTGTGTTGGAAAAGAGTAAATGGGTGTGTTGATTAGAAATCTAGGAGGAAGTAGTCTGGAGCATGTTTAACCAGACGATTGTGACATTGGGGATTAATTCTTAGCTATAAATAAACTCTTAAATACAACTAAGTGTACACCAATAATGGATGATTCATGTAGTACTTTTGTTATAGTTAGTTACAAATGATAATAGAATTTTCTTACTCATTAGATCTCATAAAGTGAGTGATCCCTAGTGGAACCAACTCACCATGGAACACCTCACGTGTAGACACGACACGGCGTGCTAATTTCCAAAAA
Organism: Alisma plantago-aquatica; assembly: GCA_963693085.1. Taxonomy (NCBI): domain Eukaryota; kingdom Viridiplantae; phylum Streptophyta; class Magnoliopsida; order Alismatales; family Alismataceae; genus Alisma; species Alisma plantago-aquatica. The sequence goes on from OY856411.1 coordinate 630,815,897, forward strand.
TTATTGAATAATTGTAACCAAACATTGATAAACTCTTTGTAAAATGAGGTAGTTAGTGCAGTTAATTTTACACTATTGGGTTTTTAATTTTGGATTTGTACTTTGAGTGACTAGGTTAACTAGATGAATTATACTTGGACATCACATTCCAATTTAATTTTGTAGCAATAAAACTTTTGCAGGTGACAGAATAAGAGACTTATTAACTCAATTTGGTTTAGAATTTATACATGACAATTCAATACGTGTTCCACAATATTTTGTCAATTCTATCTCATAGTAGCTATAAATGAGATTATATTTTTAGTTCAATATGGTTTTGTAGTGTTTTTTACGTATTATAATCTTTATTTAGTTGTGGTATAGTGAAGAAATTCACTCACTTAGCTAGTATCTAAAACACTACTTAATTATAACTATAAGACACGTGAAGGAATCATAGAGCAACTTGAATCAAAATACGAGTGAAGATTTTTATACGTGAAGAAGGTGTTTGTAGTAGTGATATTAAGTATGATTAGTATTTGGAATGTGGAATGGGAAAGGGACCTTATGTTATGATAATTTTGTTTATGACCTTAGTGAAATTTTTAAATTCAAATTAATGGTTCATATTAACCTTTGTGCAAAAATTCATATTTTTATACAATAAAACATGTGTTGATCATTATTTTAATTTTATGCTAACTTGGGTTCATATGATAAAAAACTATTATTAGTGATTTAATGCATTAATATAAACTATGGATTAGATTAGGTTAGTTTGGACTTTAACCTAATGATTAAGTGATGTCATTGGGTTAATATATCACATTTGCAATACCACTAGGCTTACTAAGTCATTAAGAGACCACTGGTCTTATCCAATCAATTAATTAATCTTTTCAATCTACAACTTTTTGACAGATTGGATAGTAATTATTACAACGTAAATTACTAGAAGAGATAGAGAGGAACATTAATAAATTCATTCACATATTAAATATGTTTCTACTATAAAGGAAGAAGAAAATGAATATAAAATTGTAACACATGATATAATGGAAAACTATTTTCAAGAAAAGAAGCAACATAAAAGAGAACCCTCCAGTTCACATTCTATACAAGGGGTTTATGATATTATATAAGTTGTTGAATAAGACTAGAGGTATAGAATATGTGACAACCATGAATCCAGCATCAGCATATGAATCAGCATGGTTGTTAGAGAATGCAATTTATGTAATAAATTTAAATAATTCTAAATGGTGTCCCATGCTATATATTTTATGATGAATGAACATAGAGTTGTGGTGGTGCATACTGGGGCTACAAGGAAGTCATATATCCTAAGTTGGAAGGATTTTGTGGAGGATAAAAGTACAAAATATCATCTTCCAACCAACAAGATTGGACAAATTCAAGGTTTAAAGTATGAAACATGTATAATTTTATATGAAGCCTTATTTTTATATTGATTGTAAGACCCCTAACTTGCATTCTGGACTAACCATATTTGCTTTGGCTTGATTGACTTCTTAGAACCTTTCTCTAATCCCTTGAGATGGTTTTGGATCTTGTGGAGAGCTCCAGTCTCTAGTTTGAACTTGTTTGGATGATGTTTGTGCCTTGTGTGCTAGTTTTGATGCAAATTGCAATTTACCCAAAGTAGGGGGTTAATGTGCAATTTTTCACTTTTAGAATTTTCCTTCTCTTTATTGACATCATATAGGAGATATAAAAAATGGGGGGTCTTGTTTGAGCCTTGGTCAAGTGGTGGCACCCATAGTGGTCATTAGGGTTTTCTAAGGTTTGGTGTGTCTCGACCTATGTGTACCTTGAGAGTTGTCTCGACCTAGGTCATGACCATGGGTATGTTTTTTGGGTGTCGTGGTTAAGAAAGCTCCCCTGGGTGTTGTTTTCATGTCCAAGATGGTTTTGGTTGGTCTGGGGTCGAGACAGTTGCCCTTGTATAGAGTGTCTCGACCTAGGGTGTGTGTGGTGAACTTTTGTCTCGACCAACTGATGTTTGGTGCCTTGTCGCAGCCATGGATGGTATTCCCTGGTGGCTCACGATCGTGACCATGTTGGGTGACCTAGGTGGTTGAGACCCAACATAGAGTGTATCACCATCTTGTGCATGTACGGCTAAGGTGGTTGCATGTGTGTTTCTTGGGTGGACAAGTGTCCTAGTGGAGCTCTATCTTGTTAACACCTCATCTCTCACCCTACATCCCTCCTCCTTTGCTATATAAACCCTCTTCTCTCCATGCAAGTGACCCTTTCAGCCTTCCTTCTTCCTCCCTCTCTTTTTCTCATCCTTGGAGCTTGGTGGAGCAAGGAGGGTTGCTCCTTGGAGTCTTGGTGATCAAGATTTCTTGCAAGTGGAGATTCTTGCCCATCTTCAACCTTGGTAAGTATATGCCTTTCCTTGATGGTGTTTCTTTTGATCTTTTACCCCCATCTTCTTCTCTTCTCTCATCCTTAGACTATGTATCCTCCATGGTGGTCATTCTTGAGGAGTGGACCCCTCATCACAAGGGTCATAGGCCATGTTCTGACAAGGTGGACCCAAGTGTGAGGAAGTTTCTCCTCCTTCTTTTGGTTTGGCCTAGATCTTATTGCCTTCTTTTTTACCTTGGTGTCTTCTTCTTCTTGAAGTGATCATGTTCCGAGAGTGGAGTCTATGGTGGAGCTTCATCATCCTTGGTGATCGTGTTCTTAGAGATCTTGATCCTTGGAGCGATCTTCCCTAAGGTGGGTTATATAATGATTTGCCATCTCTATTATTATACATTTCATATATGTGTGTTGTTGTTTTCTCTCTCTAAAATGTTCCCTTAACATACTAGTAGATAATGCTAAACCATAGAACTTGGTTTCTGTTGAAAATCATTCTTGGTTTGGATGAAATCCAAAACCCTAGTTTTGTATATGATTTTGGTGATTGTGGTGTAATGGTGGTTTTCTCCCTACCCCTTTGTCCTTGGTTTTGATCACATACATGATGATCGTGTACCTTTATGTTCCATGAAGTTTATGTTCTATTTTGGTGGTGTTAAACGTGGTTTCTCTCTTTTGTATGAGGTTCCTTTCATGGTGATTTCATGAAACATGTGTTAGGGATTTGATAACCAATTTTGGGTGATGTTTCCTCTCTTGAAGATGGTAGTTTTTGTTGTTGTTCTCTTATTTGGTCATGCTATGCTTCTGTTGTGATTTTGATTAACCTTTCTTTGATGATGGTTCCTTTCCTTGGAGGTAGCTTGATCGTTAGTGGTTTCTAGACCTTATTTTGTCCTGGGTCATGACAAAATTGTAAGCATCCTTGAACATAGAAGGTCAGCAGAATCCACATTGAAGGACTTTAAATGCAGTCTTCTTCGAGCTCATGTGACCCCTGTTGGGCCAGAGTGACACTACTCCAAAATGAGAGGAGTTTCTTCTTCACATATACAACGGTGATAGAGACCATCTGAACATAAACAAAAGAGATAGGGATCATCCCAATAGTAGTGACGAACGTCTGACATGAATTTCCTTCTATCATTACTAGTACAATCTAGATGGAGGACTCCTACATCTAGGTATTTGTCAAAATCTACATACCATGGTGTGAATGTATATATTTGTAACAAGTGGTCATCGGGTAAAGAATCATTGATAGGGACTTCATCAGAATCTTGAATGAGTAATCTACAGAGGTGATCGACAACTACATTTTCGGTCCCATTCTTGTCTTTAATCTCCATATCAAACTCTTGTAGCAATAGGATCCATCTGATGAACATGGGCTTCATATCTTTCTTCAACATTAAGTACTTTATGGCGGTGTGATCAGTGTATACTATCACCTGTGAGACTACTAGGTATGAGCAAAATTTGTCGAAGGCGAAGACAACTGCAGGAAGATCCTTCTCTGTCGTAGATTTTTTTTTGCATCATCTAGTGTCTTGCTTGCATAGTAGATGACATGATGCTTTTTATTGACTCGCTACCCTAGTACCGTGCTTATATAGTAATCACTAGCATCGCACATGATCTCAAATGGAAGGGACCAATCTGGGACATGAAGGATAGGAGATGAGGTGAGGGCTTCCTTCAAGGTGTTGAAGCTCTTCCTGCAATTAGAGTTGAAGTCCACATCCTTCTAAAGAAGATTTTTCAAAGGCTTGGTGATCTTATTGAATTCAAGAATAAACCTCCTATAGAACCCAGCATGTCCTAAGAATGCTCGCACGTCCTTGACAGTGGTTGGAGGAGGTAGCTTTACTATTACTTCAATCTTTGCTTTATCAACTTCAATGCCTTTAGAGTTCACTCAATGTTGTAAAACAATGCCCTCCTTCACCATGAAGTGGAATTTTTCCCAGTTTAACACCAAATGTGCTTCTTCACAATGTTCTAAGATCAGGTAAAGGTTGTGTAGACATTGTTCAAAAGAACCTCCATAGACTAAAAAGTCATCCATGAAGATCTCCATTATGTTTTTAGTAAAGTCAGAGAAGATGGCAGACATGCAGCGCTGAAAAGTGGTCGGTGCATTGAATAATCTGAAAGGCATACAATGGAAAGAACACATGCCAAAGGGACAAATGAATGGTGTCTTCTCTTGATCATTGGGATGGATGGGTATCTGATAGAATCCAGAATATCCATCTAACTAGCAAAAGAACTCTTGGTGTGCAAGCCTCTCTAGGATTTGATCAAGAAATGGGAGTGGTAAGTGGTCCTTCCTGGTTGCTTTATTGAGCTTTCGGTAGTCTATGCACATGCACCACCCAGTCATGGTACATGTAGGTATAAGCTCATTCTTTTCATTTAGAATAATGGTAGCGCCACCTTTATTGGGCACCACCTGCACAGGAATCACCCAGGTTGATTCAGAGATGGGATAGATGATCCCAGAAAGTAGCAACTTTATCACCTCCTTGTGAACAACCTCCTTTAGGATAGGATTTAGCTTGCGTTGAGGCTTGACAAATGTCCTATAGTTGTCAACCATGTTGATTTTGTGCATATAGAGGGCTTGAGTCACACCTATTAGATCGGTCATCTTGTAACCTAGTGCCTTCTGTCTTTTCTTTAGTTCGGTCAATAGCTTGTCTTCCTGAGTTGCTATGAGATCTGCATTGATGATAACTACACAGGTCTTCTTCTCATCTAGGAAAACATACTTGAGTACCTCGAGTAGAGGATTCATCTCTGGCGCAGTAGGTTCTTCTTCTTCAATGATGGAGTCTGATTTCAGATCTTCAAACTTGGCATCAGGATCTTCTACAGTAGAGTTTAGGAGAAAGAGAAATTTATCCACCTATTCATCATCTAATTCATGAGCATTGGAATTCATGAGTGTGGCATCCAAAGGGACTATAGAAGTATAATCCTCTTGTCATAGTTGTACCATTTTGTCAACACACTCAATCAAATAGAATTGCTCTTGGAAGGAGGGACCCTTGAGACTCTCAAAGACTTTGAAGTCAATAGTATATGTCTCGAGCCTTAATGTTAAGATCCCCACTTCAACATCAATGAGTGTGTGAGAAGTATCAAGGAAGGGACGCCTGAAGGTAAGAGGGTAATGCTAGTCTTCCTTGATATCCATGATGACAAATTCACATGGGTAATATGACTTGGGACCTACACGAATAGGGATATCTTCTACAATACCCATGCGGGTGGTCATTGTAGAGTCAGCAAGTTAAATCACAATGCCAGTAGAGAGGATGTCGGTTATGAAGCCTAGTCATTTGTATAAGCTATAGGGCATGATATAAATGCTTTCCCCAAGATCAGCTAGGTCCTTCCTACATGTAGTGTCTCCCACAAAACAAGAGATGCCAAAAGATCCAAGATCTTTTAGTTTCTTGGGCATCTTACTTAGGATCATATCTCATGTCTAGCTTCACAATATCAATATCCTCTGTTAAGTACTTGCGCATGAGGAGGGACTTTAAGAAATTTTTCCAAGATAGCATTTCTATAAGATCGTTAAGGAGAGGTATGTCGACATGTAGCTTCTTCATCGCTTCCTTGAACTTCATGAATCTTGATTCTAGATGTGTATGAGCTAGGTGACTCTGGTATGAGACTCGAGGCTTGTATACGTTCACCACATGCAAGGAGGGGGAGGATGGTACATATTCTAGTGCCTTCTTGGGATTAAGCGTGTTTTCTGCCGCTTGAGTTTCTACCACTAGTTCTGCTGGGATGGATGTTGATACAGTTGTTGAGGTTTCAAAAACTAATTATGTTGATGTGGCTATTTGTATAGCTATTGGGGTTTCTTCTTCATCCTTGTCATCTTCAAGAATCAACCTATTATTGTTGATCACTGGAACTGGAGGTTCTGGAAGCACGCGTCTAGAGCACGTAGTTATGGCTTTTAAAAAGCTCTGCTTGGTTCTTGGGATTATTCTCTAGATGGCCAGCAAAAGAGCCTGTCGGAGGTCTTATTGTTGCTGCAATTTGTGTAACTTGGGTTCTAAAGGATTTATTTAGGCTTGTTGGGCTTGTTGGTTTGCTTCTTGTTGTTCTTATTGGGCTGCTAACATTCTCTCAATCATTTCTAGGTGACTTTGGTTGTTGGTTGTTGGCAAATTTTGTTGCTGCCTTGGCCCAGGAGGAGTTGTCCTTATTGATTGTAGTTGTTTCCCTTGTTGAGATTGTTGTAGTACTGACCAAGGTTGTAGTTATTTTCGTGGTAGTTTTGATTTTTTTGGAAGCCAGGAGGACCCCAAACTTGGTTCTGGTCGGGTCCTTGTTGGAACTGTTAAGTGTTGACTGCTCCCTCTGCATTTCCATATTGGAACCCTGGATGGTTCCTTGGCATGTTGGGGTTGTAGTACCCCTATCCTAGAATGGAGTTGATAGCATTAACTTCTTCAATGATAGGAGCACTATCAAATTAAAGTTGGATCATGCTCATAGTAGCATGGTAGAGATGGTTGTACTATAGACTCATGTGGCCTTGTGTACTACATACTTGGCAGACTTCTGGGAATGCCTTATGTTGAAGGTAGTATTGGCCTCTTTGCTCATTATTTAGAAGGATGTACTCAAGGTTTTGTGTCTTCAAGGTGAGCATCTTAAGAGATTCAGCAATTTCCTTCAACTAGGATCTGTCTTCTGCCATTGCTACTTTGAGGATGCCTCCCTTGCGGGATGAACCCCAATTGTCTTGGTTCTCAGCTGCCCTACTAACGACCTTCCATGTGTCGTCAAATCTTTGCCGCATGAAGTCTCCACTAGAGGTGACATCAAGGAATCTCTTGATTTTATCATCAACTCTCCTATAGAAATGTTCCAGAAGTTGTGAAAGAGGTATGCCATGATGAGGGCATTTTCCCAACAACTCCTTGAATCACTCCCAGGCTTCAAGAGAGTCTCAGATAGATCTTTCATAAATCCAGCGATATCCCCTCTAATTGGATAAGTGAGTGAGGGTGGAAAGAACTTCTAAAGGAATTGGCTTTGAAGTTCCTCTTAAGTTCTAATGTTGCGATCATCTAGGGAATTGTACCATGCCCTAGCCTTGTTGGTGAGGGAGTAGTAGAATAATCTTAACTTCATTGCCTCTTTTGGGACTCAAGCTTGCTTACTTAATCCACAAAAATCTATAAAGTTTTTTAGATTCACATGAGGGTCTTCGATGATGCGTCTACCAAAGTTTTTGTTATGCATCATAGTCACCCAATTGGTCTTGATCTCAAAGTTTTGAGCTTGGATGGCAGTTAGGACAATAGGATTGTGCACATATGTAGCCTTTGGGATAGAGAATTCTCATAGTTCTCTTTGTCGCTCAGCTTCTGTGGTCGCTTGTTGCTCTGCTTGTACGGTGGATCATGCTTCGGCCATGAGCCTCTCTCTTTATGCAATTAGGGCTACTTGCACCCTACAGTTGACCTCCTCGTCGTTCATCTTGGTTCTTTGTTCATGAAGGAGCATGTGGTAAGTTGTTTAATCTTAGGGCGATGGGGGTCAATGAGTCGACACTAGTGGAGAATTGCATGCACAAGGATTACCACCTAAAAAGTAATAGAAGCTAAGTTCAAATGGTTTAGAGAAATATTTTGATTCAAGATTATATGCAATAGTATAATTGAAAAAGAAAAATCCTAAAAAATCCTAGTAAGTTGAAAAGCTCAAAATATTATGATGTCCCCAGCAATGGCGCCAAAATTTGACGTGGAATATTATCGCACTACAAATTCACTACGAATACAATTCCTAGAGTTTACCAAAACCAAAGTGCAATAATGCCACCCACAAGCGAATGGATTTCATGGCAATATAATTGAGGATCGAATCCCTAAGGTACAACCTTTTTAAGAACTATCTAATCAAAGTAACATAACAAGAACTAGTATTTATCACAAAAGTTGAGTTGAGTTTGGTTGATTAATCTAAGATTGCAAGAATAAAAAGAAAGATATTAAGGTTGTAGTTATCAATGGATGGAAACACTATGGTGGAACTGGGTTTCACCTCCACTACTTGAATCTGTGCAATCATTCAAACCCAAACATGTATGAAGATATAATTAGAGTTATGCAAGTTTCCCCTTTCGGCATCAGAAACTTGCATGAGTAGATATCCATGTAAGCTCGATGTCTCGTTACTTATGGATCATCTATCCACTACTCTTGAGACATTCCATTGGAAGTTCTCATCAAGGTGTCAACCAAAGCTAATCGGTATTCAAATCTTAAATGTTGAAGTTCTCACGGTAAAAGATTATACTAAATCACGTGAAGCGGGTTATCAATCTAAAAAACATGCAATAAATGATTAGCTTTGAATTAAGTGAGTTCATACAAGAATTGGAACATGAATGAAATTACAAGAAATGGGTGGTGGGGCTAATCTCCACACCCCAGTGAAAAGACTACTCCCTCGACAAGGCGAGATTAATATCACAAGAAGAGGAAGAGGACGCCATCATGGTCATGATGGTGGCAGAAGCGGCTCAGTGTGGTGTGCGACGGCAGACTTCCTTCCTTTTTTTCCCTTTAGGTATTAACCCTGACTTGCAGCAGAAGTAGATAGAGGAACAACAGCTCAGGGAAGAGATTGATTGCTCGGAGAGAGAGAGAAAGATGGCCTTGGAGTTGTAAAAGGAAAGGATCTATCTATCCATTCTTGGGGTCGATAGACGTCGTCCAGCTAGGTCAATAGTACTAGCTTGGTCGACAGGTATCGTCCTTTCTCTAATCTTAGCGGCAACGTCTTGGTGTTTGTGCCTCCAGAAAATTTGAGATCCATTATACAGCTGTGTTGGGGGCCTATTTATAGGTTTGAGACTACGACCTCTTGTGTTCCCTATCGGTGTCGACCACTTTCCATTGGTGTCGATCGATGGGTCCATTGGTTGATGAGACTTTCAATCGATGGCTTTTGAACTTCCTATCATTGGTCTTGGAGGTTGATAAGACTGTCGACCTTGAGGGTTGACAAGGTCGTCGAGCAGTTGTGGTCGTCGATAAGCATGTCGATAGGATTTTTGACTGATTGGTTGAATTCTTGTCGGTAGTTGGCTAATGATGTTGTCGAGTTGGAGGGTAGATATAGGTGTCGACCTTGATCATCGTTGAGTTGAATGCCGGTCTTCTTAATGTGGAATTGGTGGATCAATGGAGCTTTCGAGTATTGAGTATCGACCAAAGTGTCTAGTAGGGAGGTTGATAAGGCTATTGACCTGTTGATTGCTGGTCGATTTTGATGTTGATTGGCATTTCGATTGACAGGTCAACTTTGGTCTTGGACACAATTGTTGTGTATCGATCTTCCTTCTGAAAGTGCTCGAAATCCAATTTTTACTGGGGCTCTACCCTTCACCCTGAGAGAGGTGTCCTCCTCTCGACTCTCGCCCATAGAAGGGCTATGGGACCCCCTAGGGAAACTTGTTGTAGAGTGATCAGATTCAAAACATGAAAAGGGAGTCAAGAAAAGTATCAAATTCCTAAAATTTAACCTAAAAACCTAAGTAGATCAAAACAAATCTATTCTAGAGGAAAACTAAGTTGTATCATTTCTAAACTAGACTAATAATGCAACTGAAAATGGGATGATTATGCATTCATCAAAATACCCCGAACTACGTTGCTCATCTTCGAGTAACACAAAATCTGAACATTCACCAAATTTATACTTTCGGCCCATATGATTGCCTCATCCTCCCATCATGTTGTTTTCCTTACCACCTATTATGGTCAAGCTGACTCAACTTCCTAAGATCACATAACACACCTTTCTATATCTTTGGTCCTTATGTCATTTCCCAACAACACTTCCTCACCATTGTCCTAACATCAAGCATGTCAAGGAGTTTCATGAGAGTTTAGAGAGACCCGCAGAACAACAATTATGCACTTGATCTGACACTGGTGTACTCAAGAGAAGGATAAAATTTTGAGACATTCATTTTGACCATAGGTAGAAAAAGGAAGTGAATGGGGGTATGAAGGGAAGTGATCTCTCATCTATTCGACTCGAGATCTTTTTATTTCTTTGTTTGTAGATTCATTTACCACATTTTTTTGGTGTGCTCTTTGACATCTTTTCTTGATAGTACGCCCCTTTTTAAATTTGTAAGGGGTATGGAAGAAGCGGTAGGAGGGAACAAGGGGAGTTGTGCCACCTTGAACTTAGAGTTCGGAACATTTTTGTGGCTTTGTATTTTCTTTTGGTGGAATGGAAGGTAAGAAAACAGAGGAATAAGTGTAGAAGAAAGTTTGAATTGCCATGCACCTTGATTTACAATTTAGTGCACTGGGTTGTTCTCCTTGTCTCACTCTACTCAAATAATGACTCAAAGAGGGTACAAATGGCAATTCCATGCAATCATTTCATTAGTGAGTAGGAAGCATGATGTATTTGATCCCTCTCAGTTCCTTCAGAGCTTACCATCTTTTCTAAGGAAAGAGGATTTTTGGATTCATATGCCACAAAGGAAATTTCTAGCCATTGGTTTGTTTCCTAAATTGGTCCTTTTGAGGCATTTCTTCAAATAAGGGAGATATTTATGAAAAATGCATAATTCTAAGCCGACTAGGTAATGGATTTATTTATCCTATAAAAGATATTTTAAAACAAAATTGACCTAAAAGTGATGTATGATGAATGTAGTGACAAGATCATAAGTAATAAGCAGATAAGTGTGGGTAGAGAGTAGAATATGCACCTATTGGGTTTTGTAGAGAAAACATGCAAGGAGGAAGCAACAAAAATAAATTTCCATGCAACCCAAAACAGGAACTCATTGACAACAGCGTATTTGAAAAGAGTGTTTGCGGGATATACCTTATCACGGAGTAAGTTCGAAGATGTCCCACTGTACGATGGTATGTAATGTTGTTGGCCTACACAGATGATACTTCTTTCCCATTTGCTGAGTGTGTCATGGGAAAATCCAGCGGCGCTCCTTTCATATGGTGATGTATGCCGCTCATAGTGTGTATGGATAGTTTTTGGCATCCTCCGAACGTAAGTGTCTCGGCATCTACGTCTCTACTTTGTCCACGTAGATGGACTGGAACTCCACGTTGTGCTTCCTAAGTTGGCAGGAAGGAGTATCCTTTGTGCAGTAATGTGCTAGCGTCACGGTGCTCTCCTTTCTCTCTTGAGGATGGTGACGACTAGGGTTTATGTACGTGAGCATAAACTGAAAAGGCTCTCTCTATATCTTGTAAAGATATCGGCCATCAAGCCCCTTTAAATAGGAGATAAAAGGAAGCAAGGTTTTCTAAACCCATCAATAAACAGAAAGACTGTGTTAATTAAAATTCTCGTGGATTAATTAGAATATTTTAGAATTAATTAATTAACCAAATAATCATATTAATTGATTAATTAATATATGACTCCATGCAATTGCTCGGGATGGCACTATGGGCATATATACCAACAGTACCACCCACCCTCCATCCGAAACTTAAACATTTGCTCGTCCTCGAGCAAACACTAAATATGAGATGGAGGGGAAAGACTTTGTTGGTTGATCCACATGTCATGATTTCTCTCCCTTCGGCAAGAGTCTTTCACCTAAAATAAAATTGTTAGAACTAGTGATCTTGTTATGAGATACATTATATTAACTAAATGCAATATGAACTAAGAAGTAAAAACAATTGGAAATAAAAGAAATGCTCAGGTTGCCTCCCAAGAAGCACCTTTGTTTTATGTCGACGGATCGACACCTGAAACTCAGTCATGATATGTTGGAGGGAGGAGGGGGAGATGTTGGTTGTCCTGCATATCATCTATTGCAAAATAGCATTTGAGACAGTGACCATTGACTTTGAAATCTCTAGTTTTCTCGCTCCAAATTGACACATCTCCATGAGGGAAGATATGTCTGATGATGAATGGACCTAACCATCGAGCCTTGAGCTTTCCTAGGAAGAGGTAGAGACGTGAGTTGTGTAGTAATACTTGGTCTCCAACTTGCAATTCCTTCCTCTTCAGGTGACCATCATGCCACATATTTTTACATTCTTTGTATATGTGTGCATTTTCATATGTAGTCAAGCATAATTATTCAACATCATGTAGTTGAAGTAGTCGATTCTCCGTTGCTGCACAAAATTCAAAGTTGGGTTACGTGATGGCCCATTGAGATTTGTGTTCAAGCTCCACCAGTAGATGACATGAATTCCCATAGATAAAACGGAAAGGTGTAGTGCCAAAGGGAGTCTTGTAGGTAGTTCTATATGCCCATAGAGCATCATTCAGCTTGTATGCCCAATCTTGTCTTGTCTTACCAATTGTCTTCTCGAGAATGGCTTTTATCTGATGGTTGTAAACCTCCATCTGTCCACTTGTATGAGGATGATAAGGAGTGGTGACTCGGTGGGTAACACCATATCTATGAATGAGAGTTTCAAATCTACGCTCAAGGAAGTGTGAACCTTCATCAGAAATGATAGAGTATGGAACTTCAAAGAAAGAGAAGATGATGTCTTTAAACATCTTTATGACTGGCTTGGAATCACAAGAGATAGTAGGGATGGCTTCAACCTAGTTAGTAACATAGTCGATTGCAACGAGTATGTAGGAGAACCCATAAGAAGAGGGGAATGGAAATATGTAGTCCACACCCCATATGTAGAATATCTCCACTTCCTACCAAACATTGAGGGGCATTTCATCCCTCTTAGATATATTGCCAGACCATTGGCATTGATAGCATGTTTTGACAAAATTGTGAGCATCCTTGAAGATAGAAGGCTAGAAGAATCCACATTGAAGGACTTTGAATGCAGTCTTCTTAGAGCTCATGTGACCCCCTATTGGGCTAGAGTGACACTGCTCTAAAATGAGAGGATCTTCCTCTTCAGATATACAATGGTGATAGAGACCATCAGAACATAAATGAAAGAGATAGGTCTCGTACCAATAGTAGTGACGAACGCATGACATGAATTTCCTTCTATCATTATTGGTACAATCTGGATGGAGGACTCATGCAGCTAGGTAGTTGACAAAAATTGCATACCATGGCATGACTGTAGATATTTGTAACAAGTGGTCATCGGGTAAAGAGTCGTTGATAGGGACTTCATCAGAATCTTGAATGTGTAATCTACTGAGGTGATCAGCAACTACATTTTCACTCCCCTTCTTGTCTTTAATCTCTAGATCAAACTCTTATAGAAATAGGATCCATCTAATCAACCTGAGATTCATATCTTTCTTTGATACTAAATACCTTATGGCAATGTGATCACTACAGACTATCACCTATGAGTCTATTTTATAGGAGCAAAATTTTTCAAAGGCGAAGATAACTGCAAGAAGCTCCTTCTCTATTGTAGAAGAATTTTGTTGTGTGTCATCTAGTGTCTTGCTTGCATGGTAGATGACATGTTGCTTTTTATCAACTCACTGCCCCAGTACCATGCCTACGGTGTAATCACTAGCATCGCACATGATCTCAAAGGGAAGAGACCAATTTGGGGCATGAAGGATAGGAGTTGTGGTGAGGTCTTCCTTCAAGGTGTTGAAGCTCTTCATGCAATTAGAGTCAAAGTTGAAGTTTGCATCCTTCTGAATAAGATTTTTCAAAGACTTAGTCATCTTACTGGATTCATGAATAAACCTCCTACAGAGCCTAGCATGTCCTAAGAATGCTCGCACATCTTTGACAATGGCTGGAGGTAGTTTTGCTATTACTTCAATCTTTGATTTATCAACTTCAATGCCTCTAGAGCTAACCTGATGCCCTAGAACAATGTCCTCCTTCACCATGAAGTGGCATTTTTCCCAATTGAGCACCAGATGTGCTTATTCACAACATTCTAAGACCAGGGAAAGGTTGTGTAGACATTGTTCAAAAGAACCTCCATAGACTGACAAGTCGTCCATGAAGATCTCCATTATGTTTTTAGTAAACTCAGAGAAGATGGTAGAGATGTAGTGTTGAAAATTGGTTGGTGCATTGCATAATCTAAAAGACATACGACGGAAAGCATACATGCCAAAGGTACACACGAATGTCATTTTCTCTTGATCCTGGGATGGATGGGTATCTAATAGAAACCAGAATATCCCTCTAAATAGCAAAATAACTCATGGTGTGCAAGCCTCTCTAGGACTTGATCAAGAAATAGAAGTGGGAAGTGGTCTTTCATGGTTTCTTTGTTGACCTTTCGGTAGTCTATGCACATGCACCACTAGGTCATAGTATGGGTAGGTATAAGCTCATTCTTTTCATTCAGAACAATGGTAGTGCCACCTTTCTTGGGCACCACCTGCAAAGGAATCACCCAGGGTGAATCAGAGAATGGGATAGATGATCCTAGAAAGTAGCAACTTTATCCCCTCCTTGCTAATAACCTCCTTTAGGATAAAATTTAGCTTGCATTGAGGCTCGAGAGATGTCTTGTAGTTTTCAACCATGTTGATTATGTGCATACAGAGGTCTTGACTCACACCTATTAGATCGGTCATCTTGTAATCTAGTGTGTTCTGTCTTTTCTTCAGTTCGGTCAATAGCTTGTCTTCTTGAGCTGTTGTGAGATCTTCATTGATGATGAGTGGGTAGGTCTTCTTCTCATCTAGGAAAATATACTTGAGCCCCTCGGGTAAAGGCTTCATCTCTGGCATAGTAGGTTCTTCTTCTTCAATGATGGAGGAAGATTTTAGATCTTCAAACTTGGCCTCAGGATCTTCTACAGGAGAGTTTAGGAGAAAGAGAAATTTCTCCACCTGTTCATCATTGAATTCATGAGCATTGGCATTGATGAGTGTGGTCTCCAAAGGGTCTTCTGAAGTATAATCCTCTTCTCATATTTGTGCCATTTTGTCAACACAATCAATCAAATAGCATTGTTGTTGGAAGGAGGGACCCTTGAGACTCTCAAAGACTATAAAGTCAATAGTATTTGTCCTGAGCCTTAATGTCAAGATCCCAGCTTCAACATCAATGAGTGTGTGAGTTGTAACAAAGAAGGGACACCTGAAGATAAGAGGATAACGTTGGTCTTCCTTGGCATCCATGATGACAAAGTCACATGGGAAAGATGACTTGGGACCTACATGAACATGGATATATTCTACAATACCCATGGGGTGGTCATTGTAGAGTTGGCAGGTTGAATCACAATGTTGGTAGGGATGATGTTGGTTGTGAAGCCTAGTCATTTTCACAAGCTATAGGGAATGATAGAAATGCTTTCCCTAAGATCATGATGGCCCTTCCTACACGTAGTGTCATCCATAAAACAAGAGATGCCAAAAGATCTAGGATCTTTTATTTTCTTGGGCTTCTTACTTAGGATGATATATGATGTCGTACATGCTAGATTCACAGTCTCAGTCTCCTCTATTAAGTACTTGCACATGAGGAGGGTCTTTAAAAACTTTGTCCAAGATGGAATTTATGCAAGAGCGTCAAGGATAGGTATGTTGACATGTAGCTTCTTCATTGTTTCCTTGAACTTCATGAATTATGAGTCTAGTCGTGTCTGAGCTAGGAGACTCTAGTATGGAACTCGAGGCTTGTATACAGGCACCACAGTCATGGAGGGGGGGGTACATATTTTGGTGCCTTCTCATCATCGGGCGTGCTATCTGCCACTAGAGTTTCTACCACTGGTTCTGTTGGGATGGATGTTGATATAGTTGTTGGGGTTTCTACAACTAATACTGTTGATGTGGTTGTTGGTATAGTTGTTGGGGTTTCTTCTTCAACCTTGTCATCTTCAAGAATCAACATGTTATTGTTGATCAATGGAACTAGAGATTCTAGCAGCATGCATCCAGAGCACGTAGTGACAGCTTTTAACTACTCTACTTGATGCTTGGAATTATTCTCTGGTTGGCCAGCAAAAGAGCCCATTGGAGGTCTTATTGCTACTGTAAGTTGTTCAACCTGGGCTTCTAAAGAATATGTAGGCTTGTTGGGATTTTTGGTTTTCTTCTTGTTGTGCTTGTTGGGCTGCAAACATTCACTCAGTCATTTCCAGGAAACTTTGATCGTTGGTTGTTGGCAAATTATTTTGGTTGCCTTGGCCCAGGAGGAGTTGTCCTTGTTGATTGTATTTGTTTCCTTGGTTGAGACTGTTGTGGTACTGACCTGGGTTGTAGTCATTCAAGCGGTAGTTTTAATTCTTTTGGAAGCCAAGAGGACCCCAAACTTAGTTCTAGCTGGGTCCCTATTGGAACTGTTGGGCATTGGCTGCTCCATCTAGATTTCCATGTTGGAACCCTATATGGTTCCTTGGCCTTCTGGGGTTGTAGTACCCCTGTCCTAGAATGGATTTTATATCATTAACTTTTTCAATGAGCACTATCAAAGTGAGGTTGAATCAAGCTCATAGTAGCCCGGTAGAGATGGTTGCACTATAGACTAGTGTGGCCTTCTACACTACATACTTGGCAGACTTCTGGGGACACCTTAGGTTGAAGGGAGGATTGGCCTCTTTGCCCATTATTTATAAGGGTATATTCAAGGTTATATGTATTCAATGTGAGCATCTTAGGAGGTTTAGCAATCGTCTTCAAATCAGATTTGTCTTCTACCATTGCTACTTTGAAGATGCCTCCCTTTTGGGATGAACCCCAATTGGCTTGGTTCTCAGCTGCCCTACTAATGACCTTCTAGGTGTCATTAAAGCTTTGTTGCATGAAGTCTCCACTAGAGGTGGCATGGAGGAATCGCTTGATTTCATCATCAACTCCCCTATAGAAATGTTCCAGAAGTTGTGAAAGAGGTATGCCATGATGAGAGCATTTTCCTAGCAACTCCTTGAATTTCTCCTAGGCTTCAAGAGAGTCTCATATGGATCTTGATTAAAGCTAGTGATATCCCCTCTAACTTGATACATGAGGGAGGGTGGAAAGAACTTCTCAAGGAATTGGCTTTGAAGTTCCGACCAAGTTCTAATGTTGTGATCATCTAGAGAATTGTACCATACCCTAGCCTTGTCGCCTCTTATGGGACTCCAGCTTGCTTACTTAATCCATAGAGATCTATGAACTTTTGTAGATGCTCATGAGGGTCTTCACTGACGCATCCTCCAAAGTTTTTTTTTGCATCGTAGTCACCCAATTGGTGTTGATCTCTATGTTTGGAGCTTGGATGGCAGGCTGGACAATACGGTTGCGCACATCTATAGCCTTTGGGATAGAGAACTCTCATAGTTCCCTCTATCACTCAGCTTTTATGGCCGCTTATTTATCTTCTTGTACGGCGGCTCTGGCATCGGCCATGAGCCTCTCTCTTTGTGTAGTTAGGGCTGGTTGCACCCTGCAGTTGACCTCCTCCTTGTTCATCTTGGCTCTTTGTTCACAAAGGATCATGTGGTAAGTCCTTTCGATCTCAGGGTTGATGGGGATCAACGAGTCGATGCTAGCAGAGCATCACATGCACAAGGATTACCACCTAAAAAGTAAGAGAAGCTAAGTTCATATGGTTTAGAGAAAGATTTTGATTCAAGATGATATGCAATAGTATCAATTGAAAAACAAAAATCCTAACTAATCCTAGTAAGTTGTAGAGATCAAAAAATTATGTTGTCCCTGGAAACGGTGCCAAAATTTGATTTGGAATATTATCGCATTGCAAATTCACTGGGAGCATAATTTCTAGAGTTTACCAAAACCAAAGTTCAATATTACCACCCATAAGCAGAAGAATTTTATCACAGTATATTTGAGGATCGAATCCCAAGGGACAACCATTTTAATAACTATCTAATCAAAGTAACTTAGAAAGAACTAGTATTTATCACAAAGTTGAGTTGAGTTGATTAATCTAAGATTGCAAGAATAAAAAGAGAAATATTAGGGTTGTAGTTATCAATGGATGGAAACACTAGGGTGGAAATGGGTTTCACCACCACTACCTAAATCTGTGCAATCATTCAAACCCAAACCTATATGAAGATATAATTGGAGTTATGCAAGTTTCCCCTTTTGGCATCAGAAACTTGCATGAGTAGATATCCCTATAAGCTCGGTGTCTCGTTACTTACAGAACCTCTATCCACTACTCTAGAGACATTCTGTCAGAAGTTCTCATTAGAGTGTCAACCAAAGATAGTCAGTATTCAAAGCTTAAATGTTGAAGTTCTCGCAATAAAAGATTATAATAAATCATGTGAAGCAGGTGATCAATCCACAAAACATGCAATAAACGATTGGATATGAATTAAATGAGGCAATACAAGAATTGGAACATGAATGAAATTGCAAGAAACAGGTAGTGGGTCTAATCCCCACACCCCAATAAAAACACTACTCCCTCGACATGGCCAGATTAATATCACAAGAAGAGGAAGAGGATGCCATCATGGTCATAATGGTGGAGGAAGCGGCTCAGCGTGGCGTGTGATGGTGAACTTCCTTCCTTCTCCTTCAGATATTAACCATGACTTGTAGCAGAAGCATGCAGAGAAACAATAGCTTGGGGAAGAGATCGATCAATCGGAGTGAGAGATCGATGGCCTTTGAGTTGTAGAAGGAAAGGATCTATCGATCCATCCTTGGGGTTGATAGGTGTCGTCGAGCTAGTTCAATAGAACTAGCTTGGTGGATAAGTATCATCCTTGCTCTAATCTTAGCGGCAGTGTCTCGATATTTCTATCTCCAGAAAATCTAAGATGTATTGTATGGATGCACTGGGGTCTATTTATAGGGTTGAGGCTTCGGCCTCTTGCATTCCTTATCGGTGTCGACCACTTTTCATCGGTGTTGATCGATGGTTCCATCGGTCGATGGGATTGTCGGTCGATGACTTTAGAACTTCCTATCGTTGGTCTTGGAGGTTGACGGGACCGTTGACCTTGAGGGTAGACAAGGTCGTCGAGCAGTTGTGGTTGTCGATAAGCATGTTGACAAGATTGTTGATCGATTGGCTGAATTCTTGTCGATAGTTGGTCAATGATGTTGTTGAGTTGGAGGGTCGATAGAGGTGTCGACCTTAATCATCGATGAGTTGTATGTTTACCTTCTCAATGTAGAACTTCTGGATCGATGAAGTTGTCGAGTATTGAGCATCGACCAAAGTGTCGAGTAGGGAGGTTGACAAGGTTGTCAAACTCTTGATTGCTGGTCAATTTTGATGTCTATTGGCATGTCGATCGACAGGTCAATTTCAATCTTGGATACAATTTTTGTGTATTGATTTGCCTTCTGAAAGTGCTCAAAATCCATTTTTTTACCAAAGCTCTGCCCCACCCCTGAGAGATCCATCCTCCTCTCAACTCCCACCCACTGAAGGGTAGCAAGACCCCCTAGGAAAACTTTCTGTAGAGTGATAAGATTCAAAACTTGCAAAGGGAGTCAAGAAAAGTATCAAATTCCTACAAATTAACATAAAAACCTAAGTAGATCAAAATAAAGTTGTTCTATAGGAAAATTAAGTGGTATGAATGCTAAACTAGACTAATAATGCAACTAAAAATGGGATGAATATGCATTCATCACTCATCATGCTTATACTTAGGGGTAATCTCTATAGTTTGTTTGGTGGAAATACCTTGCTTGGTTTGGGAGAAATCTAAAACCCTAATCTATGTGTACTCGATTTAGTTGATGATGAGTTATGGATGTTCTTGTCTAATTTTTTCCCTTGATCTTTCTCCCATGCATGGTGTTCATGTACCTAGAAGTGGGATGGATGTTAGGTTCAGTCTTGATTTCCTTGAGCATGGTTTTCCCTTCTTTGGAAGAGGTTCTTTCTTGGTGGTTCATTAACCTATGATTTAAGGCTTGGTGATCAGTTTCTTGAGTTTTTCCTTCATGGTGACCATGGTTTTGTCCTTGGTTTCAATTCTGTTTTGAGACCTAGATAGTGCATCTTAGGTCGTGACACTTCCCTCTTGGTAGTTGCTACCTTGATAACTTTTGGTCGAGATGCTTCCTTGTGGTTGAGTGTGACCTAGCAGTGTTAGGTCAAGGCTTTTGTTGTTAAGTGGCCTAGTCACCCTTGGTGTTAGATTCTTGTTCCTACCTTGGTTGAGTTGAAACTCACCCTAGAATGTAGGGTCATGACCACAATGGTCTTGGGTCACGACATGGTTGGAGGTCGAGACACCTTTGGATGAGATGCTTTGTGAAATCCTAACCCTAAGTGTCGCGGGCACGACATACCCTAGAGGGTGGAGGTAGAGACATGTTGGTGGATGATTGAGACACATGAGTGTTCTGGTCGTGACATGGAACATGATGGGTGGTTGTGACCTATGTGGTTAGGTGGTCAACATAGGGTGATGGTAGGTGGATGAGAAGCACATATGAGCACTTAATGATACTCATATATGAATGATACATAAGCCATAAATAATGTTATTTGTAACATTATTTAATCAACTTTAATGATCTTTCCAAATCCTTATACACTCCAAGATGATGGATGTTGATGGTTCTAGGGTTGATGGTTGAACCTAGTCTTGTAAACTCTAATCGGCTAAGAGGATACCCTAACCCTAATAGTGAACAATGATCTTGCTTGTTTCTTTATCATGGAATGGTTATGAAGTTATGTGGTTATCTCTCTCTTGCTTATCAACTTATAACCATGTAGGTATTATGAGATTGATAATCATAGCTAGTGCATGCTATGGTGACTATGAGATAACACAGGCTAAATGAGCCTTGAGAGGCATGTTGAGGAACTTGTGATACAGAAATGATGTGAATGGTCCTATGACCTGGTAGTGACTTGTTGCCTAATATGAAATGACTTGACGGATTGATATCCCATGATATGTGGATTTGTTGATGATGTTGTGAATGGAAATGATACAGGCATCATGTGGTGATAGTGTGACAAGTTTACACCCTATATGTTTATATTTGTTGGAAGTGTGATATGCCCTTATCCTTGTAGAGTTTGTTATGACTTTATACCTTATAACTTGATTGATGCTAAAATACACTTAATTGACTTATCTAATCAAGTGGAACCTAATCATGTAGTTTTTCATGTGCCTTTGATCCATCTTAGTGTCACCACTTGCTGGATGGTGAAACTGGATTTCCCTTAGAGGAAGCATGGAGTCATACACTGTTGAGTATATTCATTCACCAGATTGGCTGCAGGCAATACCCTGGTAGGAGTGTGGCTACAGGTTGTAGCTCAGTGATATGTTCTTATGAGGTTTCATAGGATTCAATGTGTGTCATACCCTGGTAGTAGTGCGAGTGTCGGTCGTAGCTCAGTTTCACTAGCATCGTGACTTGTACCAAGGTGGGATAGGACTTTCACTGTTTGATTATATGTCATAGGTTGCAGTTGACTGGTATGTATATGTTGTTACTCATGTACTGACCATGAGGTGTGGTGGGTTCGTGCATTCTGATTCTTCCATAGACCTTTTATGGAACTGATTTTGAATTAGTAGTGGTTGGTTGGATTTGGGTGGTACAAATCAAATCCTCGGAGCATAATAAAATATGTAATCAGTTGTTTAGTATGCTTGTTTAGGTTCAAATATGAAAATATTGGATGAACCCTTGCTTTCTTTTGTATAGTATAACTGGTAGTAAACATACATGTTCTTCATATTCCTTTTATGATGATAAGATGTTTCACACTCCAATTACAGTTGCTTATATAGTTAGTAATGATTACTTGCTTATCATAGTTGTAGTTTTACTTCTATTCTTTAATTACCTTATTTGTGCTAATAATAGTGTTGGTGGAGAGTTATATCTCCCGCTGAGATTTGGAATCTCACCCTGTGGATTTTCTACATCTTTTAGATGGATGTGCACGAGGAGGTATAGATCGTGCGGTGAAGGCTGAGCAACAGCAAGAAGGGTAAGCAGCTGAAAAGGTTAAAAATGTTGCTTGTGGTCCTTTTGTTGTTAGAGTCCTAGAGTCATCCATGTACACTTGGGTCTTTGGGATAGTTTTTGGGTATGTTTTGTAGACGTGCCTTTGATACATGGTTTGGCTTGTGTGCCCCTTTTATGTAAATAAATAGTAGACATGTATATATGTTTGGAATAAGTTCTCTTGTAACATGTTGATGCCATACGTGATAAGAACATGTTGATGTAAGTACCTTGTGTCCTTTGTGGACTTATACATAAATGTTTTGTTGCTCGGTACTTAATGAAAATGGTTTTAGTTTCTTGTGTTTTTGGTAATCTTATTGTTTAGTTTTTTCTGTGGTTAGTTTTGAGTTATATTTTGGTTTTTGGAGTGAGGCATCACACATGTGGTGATGATGTGACTAGTTCACACCTTATACATTTTATATCTTCTGGATTTTCACTGTTCCCTTATCTTAATAGAGTTTGTTTGGGATTTGTACATTGTAACTTGATTAATGCTAAAAGATATATAATTGTCTTAATTAATCAAGTGAAACTTAATCATGTAGGTTCCTTGTGCCATAGATCCATTACAGTTTTAGTCTTAGTGTTGGATGGTGAAACAAGTTCTCCCTTGGTGGAAGCTTGGAGTCATATATTGTTGAGTATACACATTCACAAGATTGGTTGTGAGCCACACCCTGGCAGGAGTGTAGCTACGAGTTGTAGCTCATTGATGTGACTCAGTATAGACTTTCATAGGATTGGCTATGGGCCATACCTTGGCATGAGTGAAAATTTGGGTCGTAGCTAAGTTTCACTAGTGTTGTGCCTATATACCTAGGCAGGCTAGGCTATTTTGTAGATGACTCATATGTTATGTCACTGCGGTGATTTTCTCATGTTGACCGGGAGGTGTGGAGAGGTTGTGGCGTCCGGCTCTTCTATAGACCTTATATGGAACAGTTACCAACTTGGTAGTGATCAGTTGGAGCATGATTGGTATAACTCATATCCTCAGGGCATAATAAAAGATGTAATGCAGTTGTGTAGTGTATTTGCATAGGGACAAAATATGAAGAACATTGGTTGAAGCCTTGCCTTGCTTTTGTATTTTTTTAGTGATAGAAAACATACATGTTCTTCATTTTCCTTTTTTGAATGTTAATTATTCTACTACTCAGTGATAATTGTCTATTATTGTTTAACCTACTTTCCTTGTTTGATATATATATCATTTAGTTGAATCTGCTCAGTTAGTAATTATATAACCCATCTACTTCAATTTATATGTGATTTAATAGATGTTGGCAGAGATTCATATCTCTCACTGGGATGTTGGTCTCACCCCATGGGTTTCCACATCTTTTAGGTGGTTGTATATGAGTGGTGTAGATTGTGCAGTTGAGGAAGAGAAGCAACTAGAACAGTAGTTGATCAAGTTGGATGTGTTGCTAGTCTTTTGGTGCTAGAGTCCTAGAGTCGTCCCTATACACTCAGGTCCTTAGGGGTGTTTTCGATGTGTTTTGCAGATATTTATCATCACGAGGTTTTTGGCATGTGTGCCTTTGTTGTATAGTTATGGAAGATGTACTTTTAAATATGTATGGAATAGGTATCTCATGTAACAGGTTGATGATAGGAATGCTTGAGAACAATGATGTAGGCACCTTATGTTATGTGGTACAGGTGTCCTGTTAAGGACGTATATGTGATAAGTTTCAACTTATGGTGCTTTTGCAAATCAATTTTAATTTCTTGTGTTTTCTGGTAATCCACTTGCTTAGTATTAATTCTGCATTGAGTTTTAAGTAATCTCGCTTTATGTGGCACGCGGCATCATATTGATGTTTTATGATTAGAAAGAAGGATGATGATTTTTTTTGTGAACTTGTTTAAAGATTCTTGCATACTAAAAAATTCAGTTAATACATCCAAGAAAATACATCCCAGGAGATAAGGTGACTTTTTTATGATATATGATAGTGGGAAAATTGGTTTATTTGACCTGTTTATGCAAGTTTTAAGTTGTTTTAGAGAAAAACATTATCCTAGTTTTGGTATTCCTTCTTCATCTCATAGTAGGGGCTGACCAGGTTTAATTAATTGGTCTTTTCCATATAATTAGCATTATTTGAGTAGCCTTTACATCTAGTATTTGATGTCCATGTATACATGGTATTCATCTATGTAATTTATGCAACATAGAACAATAAGGCCAATGATGGATGCCAAATCTCATGGTTATTATTACTTTATATAAATAGGAATTATTACGAAGGAATGTTATATATAATCTTATGAAGGTGGGAGTTTTCTAATATGTAGGAAGGGGAACTGGGAGGGTGACTTGGGGGTGATCCTGTAGGGCCAACAGTGATGACCTTTGTATCAGGCCCCGACTACTACTCATAATAGATCTGTCAAGGAGAACATCAGGGTTATGCATTCGGCTAAAGCATGGATGGATCTCTTCTCCAAGCAAAAACAAAGGGAAAACATAACATTGCAGTTTATCCAACCGAAAGTAGTTGATGGTGAATTGAGGTACAAGCGAGATAAAGTGGTTGAGATAGCAAAATGATGGAGCAACACAGAGACAGGCCACATCATTGGGCTCAAGACACACTAGTCGATGTTGGTTTGGCATTTTGAAATGGTATGGAAACCTAAATCCTCTTTCACACTTATTCCAAGGAACAAAAGTTTTCATTGTCAAATTCAAAGAGGAAACCGATCTAAAGATGGCAGTGGAAGGACGCATGTGGTTTGTTGGGGGAAACCCTTGCTTCTGAAGAAATGGGAGATAGGCAAGCCAATGGAGAAACAAAGGTTGATGGAGATTCCAATATGGATTAGGTTTCTGAATCTCCCTCTGGAGTTTTGGGACGAGGAAATTCTAGGTCTCCTAGGTAGTTTTATGTAGAGGTTGCTCTAATCTGGTTTCACCACAAAGGCAATGTTGAGAATTGATTTTTCTAGGATACAGATTCTTGTATCGAATGATTGTGCTTTTTTGAAAACGATTGTTATCTGCAGTGATGAAGGTAATAGAGATGAGATAGAGGTATTGTATGAGTGAATACCATATAAATGTGCCAAATATGGCTGCTACAAGCATGAGTTTGGATCTTGTGAAACTCTAGTGAAATAGAAGGACCTAGATCCAAGTGAAACTCTGATTAAATGGAATGATCTAGTTACAATGAGTCGAGAGGAGTCTACAAAGAAAACGTCTCAAGTTGCATAAGTCTTGAATTAGAAGGAAGATAGTCTAAGAAATGCAGAGGGAATTCTTAATAAGGGGTAGTGGATATAGGAAGTCTCTTCTAGGTTGGTTATTCTGAATTCTGATGATGAATTCAATCTGATTCATACTCTATAGGCAATGGGTAGATATGATGATTGGCTGGAAGGTAGAGTTGATAATCAATTCTATTTGATTCCAATGGAAATGGAAGAGGTGTTGTATAGCAAATTGTACATTAAAAAGCATGTTAGATATAATGAAGGTTTCTACCCAGTTATAGGGAAGAATCAATTACCCTAGAAGAAAATAAGTGAAAATGTGCATGAATCCAGGAAGATAGTGGTTAAGGTTTCCACTAACATGTTTGACTTATTGGGAGGTTACAATAAAGAACTCAATGGTTTTACTGAGATTGTTAGGGCTCTAGTTAGAGACAAATTTAATGGGTGACAATCTGGAGGGTTTTGCCTGGAATGTATGGGGGTTCAACAAACTTGGATACCCAGACAAAGTAATAGAAAGTGTTAGTATGTTTTACTTACCTATTTATATCCTACTGGAAAAGAAGGCTAGATACAAAAAAAATCAATAAAGTTTTAATCGGATTTGGAGTAATAAAGAGTGGTGCTCTAACCATCTCAATCATCCCTTAGGAGGAATTATATCCTATGGGATCAGGAGGTTGAAACTGTTAAGAAGATCAAAGAGTCCACTCAACTAATACATTATTGTGTTGAGTATAGAAACAATAACGTTTTCTTTCTTACTACTGTATATGGACTAAATGAGGAAAAAAGAAGATGTGAGTTGTGGGATCAACTCAAAGACATCTATACAAACATTGGTGGACCTTGGTTGTTAGCGGGAGATTTTAACACAATTAGGTACACTCATGAAATAAAACCTAGAGGCTTCTACTCAGTAAAAGTTCTCAATGATTTTTATGACATTTTTATAAAATTGACCTAATTGATATGGAACTCAAAGGGGCCTATTTCACCTGAGATAATAGGCAAAAAGGTAACCATTTGATTTGTCAAAGATTGATAGAGTGCTTTTGAGTGAGGAATTCATGAATCTTTATATAGAAAATTGTAGGGGAGGTTCAAAGCACGATCTATAGTGACCATCTACAACTAATTGTCAGATTTGATAACAACAAGAAGAAAAAAAAGAGGATACTTCAAGTTCATCAATGCCTGGTCTGATCATGAAGCTTTTTAGGATATAGTTAAAGAAGCATGGAATATTAAGGTGAAAGGGAGTCCTATGTTTAGATTTTCAAACAAACTTAAGAATGTCAAGGATATGCTTTTAAATTGGAGTAAAGAATGTTTTGGGAACATTTTTGATGTGCAAAAATTCTTGAGTTTGAAGCCACTGAGGTTGTTAAAGTTTATAATATGCTTGTTCATGATATCGGGCTAAGGCATGGTGCTAATGATAAAAGAATCCTAGCCTTGAGAGTTGTAGAAAGGGAAGATTCCTATACCAAATAGGTTTTGAGAAACAACTAGTTAAAGCTTGGTGATAAGAATACTAGTTTTTTTTTCTACAATTCTATTAAAGACAGAGCCTCTAGGAATCAGATCATGTGTTGGATATTTATGGTAGCAAGTCTACGATGAGGAAGACATTACCAAACACATAAAAGATTATTATAATAAGATTTTCAATAATTATTTTGGTGATAGTGATGACTACTAGGATGATGAATGATCCTCATACACAATTAGTGAAGAAGATTCCAACAGGATATATTATGTCAATAAGGAAGAAATTGAAAAAGTTATTTAAGATGTTGATGGGGATAGAGCGCCAAGACCAGATGGGTTCAATGGGTACTTCTTTAAGTAGCTTAAGATACAATTGGAGGATAGGTGACTCAAGATATCCAAAACTTCTTTAGAAGTAACGAGATGCTCAAGGAAATTAATAAATCATATATTACTCTGATCCCTAAAGTACAGGATGTGCATTGTGATGTGAGGATTTTGAGTCGCTTGTATAGACTTATTTTACATGTGTTTATGTGTTTATTAGTCACTTTTGTGGTTAGTATCGCACGATTCATTCACTTTAGTATATAATCTCATTTTGTATCAAATCTCTCATATTTATCTTTTTTATTATAAATGATCATATTGATATGTTTTAGCATAGCTGATTTGGCTTTATCTTGAATTTTCAGGAAGAACGGATATACACAGTTGTCGATACCATCGACATCCGTCGATAGTATCGACACGGTCACAGTGAGACAGCCGCAAGGAGTCAAGATGAGTTGATACCATCGACTGGAAGTCGATGGTAGCGAGATACCTACATCGAGCCAGCAATCAACCTGTTGATATTATCGACACAAAGTCAATACTATCGACATTGCCCAGCTTCAGCGTCGGATTGGTGATAAAACTGACGCCTAAAAGTGTCGATACCATCGACACTAAAGTCGATGGTATCGAGTCTGCATCAGTGGGAACATCAGAGAAAAAGACAACTTGCTGATATTATGATGGGTCAATACCATCGACCTGCGTCGATGGTATCGACGTCGTCAGGATAGGTTTTGTTTCAGATCGATTCTAATCGGACGGTGGTGATCTTTTGGCGACCTAAAGTGGTCCTTATCCTCATTTCGGCGGCCCTAAGTAGGGTATCACGTCGTTAGTTATTGCACAAGTCTCTAGGGGAGGTGGAGAGAAGAACGGAGCCCAAAATCACACCCTGATCATTTCGAGACTCGCAGAAGATGTTTTCCACCGCCGGAAGGCTGTAGATCACGCACTCTACGTCAAGGAGCGCATGGATCTCCTCTTTCCAGGGGTTTACATCACTTTTATTCATGTTTTCTCCGTGTTTTTCGCTTTCTCTCATCATGTCTTTCATTGAGATGAACATGCGGGGCTAATCCTCTTTGTCTTTAGGACTGGGAGTAGCCCGGGTAATCATTGTATGACATTTTTACCATAGTAATTCGTATTTTGTCTCTTAAATCCGTGGTATGATTTCGTTTTCTCCAATATATCATTATGATTGATCACCCTAATGATAATTTAATGCCTTTAATTGCTTTGAAAGAAGAATTAACGATTGAAAAGAGACGAAATTTACATTAACTAATAAATCCTTTGAATAAGGTGATGTACGGTTAATGGTGGAAACCTAGAGTTTGGTCTTCATGCACCTAGTTTAGGGTATAGGTTACTACTACTGTGGAACCGACCTAGATTTAGGTAGTGAATTGTATCACGACAGTGAACAATTCTGAATACAGGCCACTACCCAGAATGAGAGACGGATTTGATTAATTATGTAGGAATAAATACAATGAAAACCTGTGGTGAAACCGTAATCCTAAATATTCCCATTTGAATTGATTAAACTAAACATTTAATTGATTGTGTTGTTTTCTTTTATTTTTATTTTCTTTTTCAATCAACTCTCAAAACCTTTTAATTGGTCTAGCTGATAGCGAGTAGTTAGTAAGTAGTCTACCGACATTTCAGTGTCCATGTGTTCGACTCGGGCCTCACAAAGGCCTATATTACTCCGACGTGTGCACTTGTGTTATACGCATGGTAAAATCGTGTCAAGTTTTTGGCGCCGTTGCCGGGGACACGACAACTGTCGACACTATGAGTGATGCAAGTGGCCACTCTAGGCCACATTTCATTTTATTATTATTCCTGCAATTCATCATTTATTTTTCATATTTAGTAATCGCCAAGAACTATACTTAAATAAATTTATTACCTTGCAGGTACCAGTGCATGGTGAAGACGCGTAGCACAAACTACGTACTGTCATCACCAGAGGTTCCACTATTGGGATCAGACGACGAGGAGAACAACATTCAAGATCAACCTGAGGATATAGATTCGGACTCTGAACCAGAAGCCATGGCTGAGGAATAGACAATATGGGAGAAGATAAAGGCTTCTTCCTCATCAGCATCAAAGGGGACGATCAAAAGGCAAGCAGTTAACATTCCAACATATAAGATTGATCCTGCTCTGATAAACTTGGTCAAGTCTCAAGCATTTCACGGGATGAAGAATGAAGACCTCATTCCCCACATCAGCACTTTCGTGGAAAATTGTGATATGATCAAGATAGATAGGTTTCCGCAAGAGACACTGTATTTGAAGTTATTCCCCAGCTCTCTTGCAGGTAATGCACGGGAATGGTTGCATAACCTTGATGATGAGACCGTCGAGACTTGGGATCAAATGATCGAGGTTTTCTTCGAGAGATTCTTTCCACCAGAGAAAACCAATGACCTAGTACGGAAGATCCACAATTTCTGTCAAAGGGCTGGGGAGACATATTCAGAGACGTGGGAGAACTTTCAGATAATGCTGTGGAAGTGTCCACATCACAGGCTAGATAAAGAAAAATAAGTGAAGATCTTCTACTTTGCTTTAAATGAGCACGACAAGAGCAATCTAGACTCAGCAGGTTCTGGTTTCTTCTTGAACAACACTGGCACTAGGTGTTGGGAAATCCTAAAAAATATGGCTAGAAAGCAATCATGGGGCGACAGAGACACACCAGAACAGGTTCGAGTCGCAAGTGAGTCAAAGGCCATCAAGGAGATGAATGAGAAGATGGACTTATTAGCTAAGAAATTGCTAGAAAAGGAAGATAGGGAATCTGATGATGAGGCACAAGTGAAGTTTATGCACCAGCAATAGGGGTACAGAAACAATGATTATTCTTGGAGGAAAGATAAAAAAATTAATGGATGGACCCAAACAATTTCCTGCAAACCCCGATGCCAAACCACAATCGTCGGTAGAGGATAAGAGCAATGAGTTTCTCAATCAAGTAATCAAGCAGAATCAAGAACTCATGAGCACATTTGGCCAATAGATTAAGCAACAAGGAGAATTTATGAATCAATTTGGGCAAACTTTACAAAGTCATGGGGCTCAGATGAGAACTCTGGAGACATCATTAGCACAGATGGCAGCTGATATAGAAAATCTAAAAAAACCAATGCAACAAGGTTTTCCCAGAAATACAAATGTTCCAGGAGGAAATCAACAAGCCAAGGCAATTCTGTTATGGAGTGGAAAGAAGATTTTAAACTCTAAGGCTGATGAACCAAGCACACCCCAGCCAGAAACCACAGGTGAGGCCACATAGGAGGTTACAATCATAGAGTCGATGGAGGATGTGGTAGAGGATGCCACACCAGAAACCATTGCTGAGGAAGAGACTCAAAAGAGGACATCATATGTGCTGCCACATCAGATGGCACAGACTGTCCCAGTCCCGTATACAAACAGTTTGAAGGCTAAGAAAGTGGACGCTCAGTTCAAAAAGTTCCTAGATAGTTTTAGGAAACTTTCTGTCAACATTCCGCTATTAGAAGCAATAGAGCATATACCCTCTTATGGCAAGTTTCTGAAAGATATAATTATAAATAAAAGGAAGATTCCTGATACTGAGGTGGTGGTTTTTAAAGAGCAAGTGAGCGCCTTCATTTTGGGCACATTACCACCAAAAAGACAAGATCTGGGCTGCTTCAATATTTCATGCTACATCGGCAAGGTAAAATTCGGTGAAGCATTGTGTGACTCTGGGGCAAGTATTAATTTGATGCCTCTTTCTACTTTCAATAAGTTGGGACTTAAAGAATCGAGTCATAGCAACATGACGATTCATCTAGTGGATAATTCTGTGGTTAAGTTGTATGGTATTTGTGAGGATGTACTGGTTAAAGTTGATAGGCTTGTATTTCCAGCAGATTTTGTGGTAATAGAAATGCAAGATGACCAAGGGAATGAGCTACTCCTTGGAAGACCCATCCAAGCTACTGTAGATATGATACTCGAAATAGGAAGAGGTCGTCTAACATTGGGAATAGCAGATGACATATTTGAAATGGTTATGCCCACAAGTTCAACACAATCACAGGCAAAGGAGCAATGTCGCATGGTGAAACATTTTCATCAAAACATTTCTCTTTGTTTAGGGAAGCCATTTCTAGATATAGCTCATGTAACGACCAAGGTAGATAAGGGGACACTGGATGTAGATATTATGGAACAAACCAAAGTTGTTTCTCTTTGTAGAGCTGTGGGTTATCCAAATGATGAAGAGGAGGAAATTCCGATTTCTACTGAAGATGATGCAATAGTAAGTTCTGTCCTTGATGCATATCCAAAACTGCCCCTTAAAGCTTGCCTTGTTAACATAATGCATGACTGGATGAGAAGCACGTCGTTACAAGAATGTGTCAAGATGCTTCAAGTGCTTCTGTGTTGTTATGCCAAGCATTATGAAGATCTTGGGCCACTCCCACCACCGCTTCAATCATCATTGATCAGTCCACCAGAGTTAGAACTAAAGCCACTACCTCCTCATTTGAATTATGCATTCTTAGCCGATGGTGAAAGACTACTTATGATTATTTTGGCATATCTGAGTACCGGTGAAGAAGAGCAGTTTATGATTGTGTTGAAGAACCACCATGGCGCATTCGGGTGGTCAGTTGTTGATATTAATGGGATTTCCCCTACACTTTATCAGCACAAGATCTGGCTCGAGGAAGGAGCCAAACCTATAATTCAGCCATAGCATAGACTCAATCCAAGCATGATGGAGGTCGTCAAGAAGGAGGTGATCAAGCTCCTTTCTGCAGGCATCATTTACGCTATCTTCGATTCGACGTCGGTCAGCCCCACACAGGTAGTCCCTAAAAAGGGGGAAATCACTATCACTCATAACTTGTTAAATGAACTGGTCATGACCTGATTGGTAACCGGGTGGCGTGTGTGCATTGACTATCGTCGCTTGAACTCCGCTACGTTAAAAGATCATTTCCCTCTTCAATTCATCGATCAAATTTTAGAGCGACTAGCTGGTCGATCTCATTTTTGTTTTTTAGACGGCTACTCAGGCTACAATCAGATCTCCATAGATCCTAAGGACCAAGAGAAGTCTACCTTCACTTGTCCTTACGGAACTTTCACATACCGTCGTATGCCTTTTGGCTTGTGCAACGCACCAGCAACCTTTCAGCGATGTATGCTTGCTATTTTTTTTGATATGGTTGAGCACTGTTTAGAGGTTTTCATGGACGATTTTTCCATCTATGGTGCTTCGTTTGATGAGTGTATGTACAATTTGGATAAAGTTTTACAAAGATGTGAGGACACGCATTTAGTTCTCAACTAGGAAAAGTGTCATATGATGGTTAGTGAAGGAATTGTACTTGGACACAAGGTGTCTAGCAAGGGGCTGAAGGTGCATCCAGTCAAGATTGAGGTTATTTCAAAATTACCCCCACCTAATTCGGTTAAAGGGGTAAGGAGTTTTCTCGGTCATGTAGTATTTTATCGCCGCTTTATCAAATATTTCTCAAAAATCATTAAACCGTTATCTGAATTGCTTGAGAAAGATGTGATGTTTGATTTCAATGAAAATTTCTTGCATGCTTTTAATGTACTTAAGGAAAAGTTAATTTCTGCACCGGTTGTTAAAATGCTGGATTGGACTAAGCCTTTCGAGCTCATGTGCGATACTTCGGATTTTGCAGTAGGGGCTGTTCTTAGGCAGCGTTTTGAGAACAAACCCGTGGTGATTTTCTATGCATCAAAGACTTTAAACAATACACAACTTAACTACACCACAACTGAAAAGGAACTTCTCACCGTGGTTTTTGCATTCGAAAAATTTCAGCAATATCTAGTAGGGTCAAAAGTTGTGGTGTGGACGGACCACGCTGCCATAAAATACTTGATGGAAAAGAAAGATGTCAAACCTAGATTAATTAGGTGGATCTTATTGTTGTAAGAATTTGACATTGAAATTAAGGATAAGGCAGAAATTGAGAATGTGGTTGCGGACCACTTGTCTAGGTTAGAGCGGGTAGATGAGAAGGATATTAATATACCCATTACCGAGACATTTCCTGAGGAGCAAATCCTTTCTTTAAAATCTAAGGATCCATGGTTTTCATACATTGTTAATTATCTTGCATGTTAAATAATCCCAGATGATTGGACTTATCAAGAGAAAAAGAAATTTTTCCATTCTTTGAGATATTATTTCTGGGATGATCACATCTTATTGAAGCAATGCAAGGACGGCATTTTGCGCAGGTGTGTACCGGAGATAGAATATGACAGTGTACATAGTCACTGTCATACACTACCAATCGGTGGTCATCATGCGAGCTCAAGAACGGCGGCCAAGGTGCTAGAGAGTGGTCTTTATTGGCCTACACTCTTCTGGGATGCCTACGACTATGTGAGAAGATGTGATTCTTGTCAAAGGGTAGGTAATATTTCCAAGCGGCAACAGATGCCCCTCAACGTATTTCAAGAAGTTGAGGTATTTGATCTATGGGGCATCGATTTTATGGGACCCTTTGTGTCCTTGAATTCTAATTTATACATTTTACTTGTTATTGATTATGTATTGAAGTGGGTAGAGGCAATACCCACAAGGACAAACGATGCTGATGTAGTGTGCAGGTTTGTGAAAGATAATATTTTCTGTAGATTTGGTGTGCCAAGGATGATTATTAGCGATGGAGGCACCCACTTCAAGAATCAAATGTTTTCTGCGTTATTGAGAAAGTACGGGGTGAAGTACAATGTTGGTACCTCATACCACCCGCAAACACAAGGGCAGGTCGAAGTGTCGAATAGAGAAATTAAGAAAATTTTGGAGCGCACAGTGGCTTCGACAAGAAAGAATTGGAGTACACTACTACTGGATGCATTATGGGCGTATAGGACCGCCTTTAAGACACCTATAGGCACCACGCCTTTTAGGTTGGTTTATGGGCGGGCCTGTCATTTGTCGGTAGAGTTGGAACATAAGGCACACGGGGCGCTACGGAAGCTTAATTTGAGCTATGATAAGGCAGGGAAGAAGTGAATTCTAGATCTCAATGAGTTAGATGAGCTGAGGATGAACGCTTATGAAAACTTGAGGATTTACAAATAAAGAACAAAACAAATTCACGATCATCACATTCAACTGCGTGTTTTCAAAAATGGAGATCGTGTGTTACTGTTTAAGTTGAGGTTCAAGTTGCATCCCGAGAAATTGAAATCCCAGTGGAGTGGACCTTTTGTGTGGAGGAGGTGCGCCCACATGGTGCAATTATGGTGTGAGATGGAGAGATGACATTTCTAGTTAATGGTCAATGATTGAAGCTTTACTTTGGCGAGGACTACACAAGAAAAGTACATGAAGTTAAACTCATGGCACTTAAGGATGAATGAAGAGCTTTATTGCATCTAGCCTAAGACATTAAAGTAGGGCGCTTGTTGGGAGGCAACCCAACCATCGGTAGTTTTAATTGGTAGTTCTTTCATTTTCTTTCGCATTTACAAGTTAGTTTTGTTTAATTTCATTTTTGTGTGTAAAAATGATACCTTAATCGCTTTGTTTAGTGTGCAGTACTGAGTCAGAGTCGATACCATCGACCACAGAGTCGCTAGTAGCGACGTGGGTACAGGGACGCGGGTGCAGAAAATTTTTTGAGTCGATATCATCGATGGCCTCGTCGATGGTATCGACCTACCTTCAGCGACGTTGAAGACAACAATAGCTCCAGGTCGATAGTATCAACTGGAAAGTCGATACTCATGAGATCCCTGAAGATTTACAGAAGAATTTGTCTCAGTGAAGTCGATACCATCAACAGCCTTTTTGATGGTATCGACACGGCAACAGTAAGGAAGTGGCATCTGGGCCTCACGAGGGTACTTGAACCATGAAGAGTCGATACCATCAACACCCAGTCGATAGTATCGACGTGACATGTCACCGATCCGCAAGAAGAAATCAACGAGGCTTGCCAATTTCGGAAGTCGATCTGTGGGATGGGTCGATACCATCGACTCTTGTCGATAGTATCGACGTGTCATCGATCTGGGCCCCCACATCAAGCAATCGACAACCGTCAATACTTACGAAGATAGGATTGTGCTCCAGGTGTTGATACCATCGACACCCCATCGATGGTATCGACGGA
Source organism: Alisma plantago-aquatica (assembly GCA_963693085.1). Lineage (NCBI taxonomy): Eukaryota > Viridiplantae > Streptophyta > Magnoliopsida > Alismatales > Alismataceae > Alisma > Alisma plantago-aquatica. Next base: position 630,851,395 of record OY856411.1, read on the forward strand.
GTAATAGGAGTGATGGGTTCCGTTATAAAAGGAGGGGCTGTTTCTAAATTCTATTCACACCTTCATAGTGAATCCCCTCAACTTGTGCATTGAGCATTGTTGAGCGACCTGAGGCCTTCATCGAGCATCAAAGGATTGAGATATCTTCTCCGATCTTTGCACCAAGTAGAGATCTTCTTCTCCGACCTTCATCGAGCTCTATTTATTATTCCCCCTTCCTCTCTGTTCACGATGGTGAGGACGGCAGGAGCTTCTTCTTCGCGGGAAACCCCGATGGAGATTGAGACATTCGTTCCTCCACCACCCGGCTCCATTCCTCGTCTGAGGATCATTCATCCCTCAGCAGACGTAAAGAAGACCTACGAGGTGTTGCTCAAGTGAAAAATTGAACCAACCCAATATGTTGATCGGGCCATGATCTGTGACCTCAGGTTTGAGGCCAACCTCGCTTATGTCCTTCAGGGGCAAGCGAAGCATACGGGCAGGCGGTCTGACGAGGTCCAGTACCATGCTGAAGGCCACCCCTTTTTTGGTGAGTGGCCGATGTACAAAGAACTGGTGGCGGAGTTTATGGTATCGCTTGACATATGCGTCATGTCTAACGACCTTATCACCACCAATAGGGAGTGGATAAAAGGGGGAGTTTCTTTCCGGCTCTACAACAACTACTACATCCTCACCCTCAAACAGATCAATTCAATCTACAACTGGTATCATTCTCCGAATCAGCACAGGAGGCCAGACAAATGGACCGATTATGATGAAATCTTTGCCCAGCTGGTGACCGCGCCTCCAGGCAAGTCCGTCAGCTATCATAACGCAGCCATCACTGATTTCGAGCATCCATTTGTGTGGATTCTGCATCGCATGTTGTGCACTACTTTATTTGCTCGACGCGACCTTTCACTAAGTAAGCTTCAGGAGACGGACTTGTTCTTTCTTTATAAGTTGTTGAAAAGAGAAGAGCTCAACTGGGGCGCATTTTTCTTAACGCGTGTGATGGACGTGCGGAGGAGTACTAGACGAGCCCCTATCCAATTTGGGGGGCTTATCACACCGCTCGCTCTCTATCTTGGGCTAGATTTTTCCCAACTCACTCTGCTTGCCAACAAGAATAAAGTCAATCTGCATCATCTACATCGTTCCAATCTTCTTACGCTCCATGATGGTGTGGTCTATGCACATTGCCATGTCAACCAGGAGTACCAGGAGTGTGTGCTTCCAGATTTCGTCTTCCACATCCAGGGAGCTCAGCACTTTCGGTGACCCATAATCGCCATCGACGACTCTGACGAAGAAGAAGATAGTAATGACAACGACAATGACGACGGCGACGAGCATGAGGAGGAAGAGGAGGCATTCACTCCTCTTCATGCACGAGTGGCACCGCGGAAGCGTCCACGCTTCCACCCGGGTGCATCATCATCTTCGCAGCCTCCGCCACCACAGCCCTCTCAACAAGGATAGGATGTTTATTCTATGCAGGATATGTACTCCATGCTATACGATATCCAGCAGACCCAGTAGTAGCACACTGCATCCTTTGTCAGTTTTCAGGATACTACGAACCAGATATTCTTAAATCAGCAGGCCATTTATGAGAACGAGTGCCGCCTCCTCACCAACCAAGAAAATATTCACGACAGGTTGCATAGGATGGAAATGCAGCAACAACCGTTCTATGATCATTATTGGTGCCAAAACTAATTCGGGGGATATCCACAACCTCTTCCCATGCCCCCATATGATCCAAATTTCCAGGGGCAATATCCATCATGGGATCCCACTGCCCCGCAGTACCCACCACCTGAACAATAAATGGTATCACTGTTCCACATGTTAAGATTGTTTTTTACTATGAGGCCATAGTCGAATTCAATCTTAGGGGGGGGGAGATGGAACAATTTCTATCTTTTTCTATCTTTTATTTTTAGTTTTTATCATTTATTGCTTTTTCTTTTATTTTAGTAATTTTCTTTGTTTTTAGGATCCACATGCTATCTAGTGTATCCGTGGATGTCTAATTTAATGTGTCATCTCTTTGTTTGTCACATGGGAGTCATGGGTAAATTTGAAAATTTTTAATGAAATTGCAAGCTTGCTTTGTTTGAACTTGAGCATATGACTTATGAAAATAATTGGGTTTGTCAACTTTAAAACATAAGACCACAACTTTACATGCCTATGATTCAAGAAAATTGGATGGAATTAGATGTTGAGCCTAAACTGGCCAAATGGTAATGAGACTTTAATCTAAAATAAGAGAGAGAAACCTCTTGATTTTATACATGTCAATAAGGAGGGACATATAATATCTTCCAATGGTTCTGTCAATTAATCATGTGATCTATCCACTTCATCTTATCTACACTCCACCATAAGAATTGGGAGCACTATACAGTTTGTCATCTCTTGATTGCATATCATGTAGTTAGGATTGCATTGTAGTTAGTGTTTACATTTGTTGCATTGAAAGAAAATGGTGTAGTATAGTCATGCAGGCACAAATTTTAGAATGCATGTCAATGTCATTTTAGTTGCATTTTGTATAATCTTAACCATTTTGTTACACGATGTGCCTTGCTTCTTCGGAAAATAAGGAACTTGTTTCATACTTTCTGAAGATATATATATAATATATATAGTAGTTATGAAAATAAGCCCAAGACAAAGATGTGTGAATTTCATCTTAGTTCATGAAGAAAAGTGAGGGTTGAAAAAAAAAGAGAAAGAAGAAAAAAATAATAAGTAAATGAAAACCAGGAAGAGGAAGGAACTTGTTCACATGCATAATAAGAAGAACAAGCACATGTGTAGTTTTGTAGATATTATGTCTCTCGTTGGGATGAAATGATAGTGCATGCATCATTCCACCTAAAATGTAGCATTAGGACATTTTCACATGCATTTTGCATCATCATAGGTCATTAATTTTTGTGTGCATGATTGACTATTATGTGCTTCCATTTCTTCCACAGCCACCTATTCCACCCACCCGTTGCTCTAATTGGTAGGTCACCTATGATTATCTCCTCATTCATTAATATTAGGAGATCTGCTTCCATTTAGATGGTAGTTAGGAAACGAGCAATGTAGATAGGAGATCACAAAGATGCACCAAGCCTGAACCAGAGGATTTTATTATATTAACTGCCTTATTTGATAGTGCTCACCAATCTTGAGGTGGATATTTCTTATGGATGATCATTGTCGCCTAGAGGGTAATTATCATTATGTGGTTAGTGAGGTCCGGTATGTGAATGTCTGGTGGGGATCATATGGAAATGTATGTTATGATAATATGTTCTTTAGTTGACCCTCGCAATTTTATTCTATAGCTTTGCTGCTCGAGGACAAGTAATGTTTAAGCTTAGGGGAGTTTGATGCGAGGATTTTGAGTCACTTATATAGACTTGTTTTACATGTATTTTATGTGTTTATTAGTCACTTTTTTTGTTAGTATCGCATGATTCATTTGCTTTAGTCTATAATCTCATTTTGTATCAAATCTCTCATATTTTATCTTTTTGATTATAAATGATCATATTGATATGTTTTAGCATAGCTGATTTGGCTTTATCTTGAAATTTCAAGAAGAACGGATATACACAGTTGTCGATACCATCGACATCCGTCGATAGTATCGACACATTCATAGTGAGACAGCCGCAAGGAGCCAAGATGAGTCGATACCATCGACTGGGAAGTCGATGCTAGTGAGATACCTACAGCGAGCCAGCAATCAACCCGTCGATACTATCAACACAAAGTCGATACTATCGACATTGCCCAGCTTCAGCGTCGGATTGGTGATAAAACTAATGCCTAAAAGTGTCGATATCTTTTTTTTTGGAGAAGGTAAAATATTACTATATCATCAAAAAAGCGTATAGATGGTGGAAGCCATCGTATACTGTACAAGTGGGTTAAACTACAAAAAGTGTCGATATCATCGACACTAAAGTCGATGGTATTGAGTCTGCATCAGTGGGAACGTCAGAAAAAAGATAACTTGTCGATATTATGACGGGTCGATACCATCGACCCACGTCGATGGTATCGACGTCGTCAGGATAGGTTTTGTTTTAGATCGATTCTAATCGGATGGTGGTGATCTTTTGGAGACCTAAAGTGGTCCATATACCTAATCTCGACGGCCCTAAGCAGGGTATCACGTCGTTAGTCATTGCATAAGTCTCGAGGGGAGGTGGAGAGAAGAACAGAGCCCAGAATCATGCCTCGATTGTTCTGAGAGCCGCAAAAGATGTTTTCCACCGCCGGAAGGCTGTAGATCGCACACTCTACATCAAGGAACGCCTGGATCTCCTTCGTCCAGGGGTTTGCATCCCTTTTATTCATATTTTCTCCATGTTTTCCCTTTCTCTCATCATGTCTTTCATTGAGATGAACATGCGGGGCTAATCCCCTTTGTCTTTAGGACCGGGAGTAGCCCGGGTAATCGTTGTATGACATTTTTACCATAGTAATTCATATTTTGTCTCTTAAATCCATGGTCTGATTTCATTTTCTCCAATATATCATTATGATTGATCACCCTAATGATAATATAATGCCTTTAATTGCTTTGAAAGAAGAATTAACGGTTGAAAAGAGACGAAATTTACTTTAACTAATAAATCCTTTGAACAAGGTGATGTACGGTTAATGGTGGAAGCCTAGAGTTTGGTCTTCATGCACTTAGTTTAGGATATAGGTTACTACTACCGTGGAACCGACCTAGATTTAGGTAGTGAATTGTATCATGACAGTGAACAATTCTGAATACAGGACACTACCCAGAATGAGAGATGAATTTGATTAATTATGTAGGAATGAATACAATGAGAACGTGTGGTGAAACTGTAATCCTAAAGATTCCCATTTGAATTGATTGAACTAAACATTTAATCGATTGTGTTGTTTTCTTTTATTTTTTATTTTCTTTTTCAATCAACTCTCAAAACCTTTTAATTGGTCTAGCTGATCGCGAGTAGTTAGTAAGTAGTCTACCGACATTTCAGTGTCCCTGTGTTCGACTCGGTCCTCACAAAGGCCTATATTACTCTGACGCGTGCACTTGCGTTATATGCACGGTAAAATCGTGTCACATTGTATCAAAGGTTGTCGGCCAATTGCTTTGTGCAATTTTATTTATTAGATCATCTCCAAGGTTTTATCTAACATACTCCAAGGGATTTTACCTAAGCTCATCGACAATAACCATGTGGATTTTGTGAAAGGTAGAAGGATCTTGGATGCTTTGATTTTATCCAATTAATTGATAAGTGATTTTAATAGTACCAATGACAATAAAATGTGCATCAAGGATGATCTGACGAAAGCCTATGATTCTATTAAGTGGCCTTTTTCATACTATGTATTGAATAAAATGAGTTTCCCTAGTTTTTGGATTAACTGGATTAGTACAATTATGAACACCACTAGTCTTCATGTTCTAATCAATGGAGCCATACTGGTGTGATTTATCCTACCAACGGGATAAGGCAGGGAGATCCCTTGGAACCTTCCCTGTTTATGGTTTCTATGGAAGGTTTTATTGCTATGATGAGTAATGTGATTAAATAATGTCTTCTGGATCCTCTTAAAGTTGGAAATATACCTAAAATCTCTCATATTTTCTTTTCTAATGATGTGATGATTTTCGCTAAGGCTAATAACAAGAATGCAACTAACCTCAAGTACCTGATGGATCAGTTTGGAGAAGCTTTTGGGTTAATTATGTCTTAACAAAAGAATGTGTTTTGTTGATGTAGAGTTGATAGTAATGCCATGGCTAGTACTCTTTGCATTGAAAAAGGAGTTTTCCCTATGAGATATTTAGGGTACCCTCTTTTTGTGGAAAGTTGAAGAAGTCCTATTGCCTATTGACAAGATCAAAAAAAAGTTAGATAATTGGGAAATGAGATCTATATTGTTTGGTAGTAGAATCAAATTAGTAAATTCAACACAATAACTCTTCATTTATTTAGGTTTTCTTCGTTCCCTCTTCCCATCTCAATTATGGAGGTGACCAACAGGATTTGTAGGGATTTCATTTGGGGAGGCCCTCAGATGGAGAAGAAGATACATTATGTCAAATGGGATTATGTCTGTAGGACAAAAAAAAGAAGGTGGTTTAGGAGTCAAGAAAGTTGAGGACATCAACCAAGTTTATTTACTGGTGAATGCTTGGAACATACTTGCTAAGAAAGACATGTTGTGCGTGAAATGGCTTACCAAAAAATATTTGAAGAATGACTCCTTTTGGTCCTATAAGGTGAAAACCAATAGTTTGTGGCTTTGGAAGTATATTTCTCAAGTAGAGAAGTAAAATTCTTCCATTGATCAATATTAAGATTGGTGATGGGAGTAACCTGAGGATTTGGAAAGACCCTTGTATACCTGGTAACAAATTCCTGGGAGATTACCTTGATTCAGGTAATGTGTTGAATATGGCTTTGGAATTTCTCACTTTCTAAACAACATCATCAGTAAAGGGGAATGGAGTATTACTTATCAAAGAAGCTTTAGTCTTATTAAGGCATGTATCAGTAATGTTAATATCTCTCTATATGATGAAGATGATATATGTATTAATGGTAGTCAAGACATGAAGCTTCAAGTTGTCTAGGATATTGTTAGAGAGAAAACATCAACTCTTGAATGGGCTCCTAACTTTGAATATTTGATCTGGTTAGAAGGTATATCATAACTACTTGGAAGTTTTTCCTTGGAAGACTGCCTACTTTGGACTATCTTTGGAAGACTGACTTTCATCCTGCTACTAGATGTGTCCTCTATGAACACAGTTCAAAATCCTCTTCTCATATTTTCTTTGATTGTCCTTTTGTTGTGGATGTGTGGAAGAAAGTGATAGATGGTTATTTGATTCCAAATATACATAGAAGTTTTTTTAGTTGTATGCAAATGAAGTTGAAGATGCTCTAGTGTTTGTTTGTATTGCATTGCATCTAATTGGATAGGACCGCTAGAATATTTAGAGGGTAGAAAATTGTCCAAGTGATTGTTGGAGTGATGTTGTAACACTCTTAATCTGTGTAGATAGTGTTTCATAGATGTTGTATAGGTGTTTGATACTTGGTTTGTATATACATAATGTATGGACTATTTTTTTGTTGATCGCAATAAAAAGGAGGGCAGGCACTTACTGAGAAAAAGAAAAGAAGGAATGTCCTAGTAATCATGTGGTAGTTCATAGTTTATAATAGAAGTATCTAGGACAAAAAAGATAATTTTATGTACAAACTCTGATCTAATTTAAGGATTTAGGCTCTAGAAGGGGAATATCTAGTGTTAGTGTGCATTGCTCACATTGTGGAGACGTTGGGCTATTGGATGGTGTTGGTACTTGACATTGTAGTAGGGGGTGGTGTATTTTTTTTAACATTGGCGTTTCATTGATCCCGTCGCCTGGGCTCAAACTTGCGACCTCTCGGTCATACATCAACACTTGTACCAATTGGGTGCCACATCTTTGGCAGGAGTGGTGTCTTTTCAAGTAACTATAGGTGAGGTTTGTATCTTAATACCTCCCTATTTATATTATAGTATATCCCATAAATATATATTACTTTTCACCACACCTACTAGTAACTAGAGTTAAACGTGTTCACTCAATATTTATCGTTTGACCTATTTTTTAAGTACCTTTAGGCAAACCACTATTTATACTTAAGTTTTTATAGGTTATTTAGTATGTTTTAGTAAGTGAATCTTCATTAGGGGTGTTTGTAATGCTCGGGCCCACTGCCCAAGGCTCTAGTAGAGTTTCAGGAATGACGACTGTCCCCACAGACCACCACTAGCCTTAATTGTGCGCTTTGTCCTCACTCACGTGCATGTCAGGATCAACTTCCCGACAGGTCACCCATCCCAGTACTACTCCAAGATGAGCACGCTTAACTATGGAGTTCTTTAGTGATGGGTTCCCAGAAAAGGAGGTGCACCTTGGTGATATGGGTAGTCCAATCATTCCTTTTAAGATCATGTTATCTGAGGCCTCAAATCATGGAATGTTACAATCTCCCCCACTTAGCCTCTTGACGTCCTCATCGAGGCTCAACTATATGGCCTCATAATCTGACCCAATTCAGTGCAGACCCACAATGGCCCATGGACACCCAACTCCCGTCCACGGCTACCAGCGCAAGGGCGGCTCCATCTCGTCTCTACGGATAGCCCTTTCCAACTTGTCTGGACCGCACGGCTCAAGACTAGCATGCCACATGCCCATGTGGTCCCCACCTATTAGAGGGGTTATGGCTCTGATACCATTTGTAATGCCCGGGCCCACTGCCCAAGGCTCTAGTAGAGTTTCAGGAATGACGACTATCCCCACAGACTACCACTAGCCTTAACTACGCGCTTTGTCCTCACTCACGTGCAGGCCAGGATCAACTTCCCGACAGGTCACCCATCCCAGTACTACTCCAAGTTGATCACGCTTAACTATGGAGTTCTTTAGTGATGGGTTCCCGGAAAAGGAGGTGCACCTTGGTGATATGGGTAGTCCAATCATTCCTTTTAAGATCATGTTATTCGAGGCCTCAAATCATGGGATGTTACAGTGTTTGTGTGAACCACTGTAATGAAACAAAAAATTCTAACAATGATCATAACGGGTAAGGACTTTCGTGAACCATATTGACCATAACTGGACTTTTGGAAGAAGGAAGCAACATTTCATTAGGGGTGTTTTTGTCTTTGTTATAGATTTAAAGTGTTCCCTGCTTATATAGTTCGAATTGTTGTATTCAATAAGATGTTGAAGAAGGATTCAAAATCATGATTGGCACATGTCTAAAGTATTTTTATGCATTGGAGCTATCATGTGATGATTGTAATAGATACATTGTACAAGATTTGATTATTAATAAAGAAAATTCCACTTATTATGTTTGTTTTGGTATTAAAATCATTAATAAATGTAATAATGTCCTAAGAATGTTTTGGCTCAATGTCATATGGTTTAGGTCAAGGACTTGAAAATAAGATCATATGTATACTCAAGAGTATACATTCTTATTATGTCCCTAGATGGTTGTTATAGTGGATGTTATAGGACAACAATAATCCACAAGACTAGTGTGTATATTGAATGATGACTATGTGTATTTAGTCTTGATATTGGATATCAATCCATATATATGGGTACTTGTTAGTAAACAAGTTGCATTGGAACAAACCCTTTCTGAGTATGACGCATGGACACCATGTTATAGAAATAGTGATTATGATCTTTAGAGCTGAAGTACAGTAGTCACATGTTGTTCTTTGTACTTTAACACTACCCAACGTGACCCAAAATAATGATTTCTATAAAAGTAGTGATTGGGTGCATTTTGATGCTTTTGGATTATTATTGAGTGATATAGATAGATTTATCCCTCCATTGGAGTGATATCTTGACCACTTGATAAATGAGACTATGAAATTCATGACCATGCTCATGTTAGTTTTTTTTTAGAGCAAAAGGATCGATTCATTACTTGTTAGCCATACGGCATCTACAATTGGGGAGAAAGATACAAATAGAACATACAAACATCACGTTCAGTAACCCTAGGGCACTACAACTCATATTGGAATGAGAGAGAGACATTTCTGCATTGATTCTTCTTCTTTGAGGCTGTCTTAAGCAGCTTTTTCTGAAGAATTCCTTCAACATGAGCATTAAGTAGTGGTAGAGGGGCTGGAACAAGATGGTATTCTGCTCGTATATCAACTCAAATGAAGCCATACAACTGAGTAATGAAATCAATCCAGAGCAAAGAAGAGATAGCCGTACTAAGGTTGAATTACCGGGGGAAACCCTAGAAAAACTACCGCCTTCATAGAGGAAGGAGTAACAATCCTTATTGAAAGGAAGAAACAACGTCGATATACGGCGGAACAAGGCAGATAGCCTGCCAAAAACTAGCACCCAAGCGAGAAAAAGAGGGGAGACACTCCCGCAATAACAGGGGCAGTGGCCAAGGGGAGGCCGCACGCCGGTCCCAAATCACCCAAACGATCTCCACCAGTGACCAGAGCCACCTCTAACAGATCGTTGCCGCCACCCCAGCTTCGGCCCCAGTCGGATCTCAAACTCGTTGCAGCCATCGCGGAAAGGGGACTAGGGCAGAGAGGGAAGCACGGCGAGGAGGCACCAGAGGACAGAGGCCTCGTCGATGCAGGCGCAGAGGCGACCTAGGGGGAAGCAGGAAAGTGCACCCAAGCTTCCGGACCCCCTCCCCCCGGTCGGAGGCTTCGCGTGCGGGAAAACCTAGTCGCCCCTTGAGTCGCGAGACCTCAAGCGGAACGGCAGTCAATAATTGAAAACCTCTACTTACATGCTCATGTTAGTCGATATGATATTGAGATCAAACAATCTCAGTAGTTTGTTCTAGTTCAAGAAGCATAAGTTGAGTGTTAAGAGTATGAGGACTCCATGCCTTGATTTCAATCTGGAAATGTGTGACAAAGGGTTTATAAGGTCATGCTAACATTGCTCAGTTTATAGTTTGAAATTTTTCCCCTACTTATTCATGTTACTTGGGTCACAAACGTGTTGCTAGATATCAATCTTTTCTTGTCAAATATGCCCTAAGACTTTTTTAATGTATAACTAGGTCAACTAAGTAACTTTTACTTTATGTGAATTCCACGTGAGTTCATGTGCAATAAGAAATTGGAAATTTTGGAGAATTGGAGACTATGTAACTTAATGAAATTGCTTAGTTTATTTATGACATTTCAATAACATATTATATTAATACTCTATTAGTTTTATTACCCACAAACCAAAATTATTAATTTATTTTAACTAGTAAGATCGTTACATTTATATTTTCATATGATTCTTTTAAATAGAATGTCATCATTGTTTGTTACAAGTTATATTTTACCAAGGTAAAATGAAGATCTCACTCACTTAGTTGGTAGATCATATTTAATTACTTATAGTTTTAGTTATCATAAAGCAATTGGAGGATAAATAGGAAGAAAGTCATCACTGAAGATCTTTTCATATGAAGAAGGTGTAGTAGTGATCGTTAGTATATAAAATAGGTATCCCCTTTGTTACAACCCCAAATTTTGGGTTCCTTTGGTGAGAAATGTGATTTCTCATATTAAAGATATTTGAACAAATAATGATATAAATTGGTTTGAATAAATGGATTTTGTTTACAGTATACTTGATGGTTTTGTTGTGGGCTTTATTGGCTATTGGGTCCAAATAACAAGAAAATTCAATTAGTGAATGAATAATTGAATATTTAAGAAAAGAAAAATGTGGAAACCTCTAGAAGGAAAATCCAAAGAGGGATTCCATGCCTCTTGGGTTCCTTGGGTTCCAAGGAATCCAAAGATGCATAAAGAGTGCAATAAGAAAAGAAAAGATCAATTAAATATTTCTTTATTAAGAAAGAAATTGAAAATGATGGTAAAATGTGGAAAACAAATGGAAAAAGTGGAATTGAGTTATTCTTGTTGGAATTTCGTATTCTAGGGATTTCTAATGTTAAAAGGAATTCCAATGAGGAAAATTAAAGAGAAATAAAGAGAAATCCTCAAAAGGAAATATTTTAATAAGAAATCAACATGATAATGTGAAGTAATGCATTTAGATGCATCTAGAAGGATATTGAGTATCCAATAAAAAGGATTTTGAATTAATAGAGTTTCTTGGGATCCAAGGAGTCCCAATGAAGAAAGAGGAAAGAGAAAATACCTATAAAGCAAAATAAGAGGATAATGTGATGCTTAATGAATGAATTTCATGGTATTAAAAGGGTGATATTTTCTTCTAAAGGAAACTATGATTTTGTGCTTATGGAGTAAAAGTCAAGCATAAGAGAGACTAAGAGAAAGGATTTTCAGAATCCTAATATCACAAGAAGAAGGAATATCAAAGAAATAGGAGAGAAAGAGAGATGCTTGCTTCCTAATGAAGGAATTTGATTCCTATTAGGAAAAGACCTTGCATCTTTGTGGATGCACGTCTTGGGGTGTGAAAACCCTCCCCCATATAAAGGGAAGACCTGGGGTCGAGTCCAGGGGTTCCACGCAACTATATCTCTCCTTCTTCATTGTTCTTATGTGCAAAACCCTAGCCACGAAGTGGGTGCTTTCCCTGGAGCAACGGAGAGCTGAGGAGTAGTCTAGATGGGAGCCCGATGTGCCACGGTGCTGAAGAATAGCTTCTCCATCAAAACGGTGCCCTAGAACACGCGCATCAGCAGCCCCTAGGCTGCAGTGTCGGCCGCAAGAGAGGGACCTGTTGAGCGAGTGTTGGGCCGCGTCGGCCGCAACCAGTTGGTGCCCCAAGTGCGCAGAGGGGTGGCGGACCAAGGGAGAGGGTCGGAAATGAGTTCCGGGGTCCATGGAGGCGATGGCTGGTCGTAAAAGGCAACAGCTCGGCGGCCAGGGCGGCAGCAAGCCGCTAGCCCGAAGAAGAAGAAAGGAAAAGAGGCGTTGGACCGTTCTGCCCTCCGCGGGCTAAAGACGTGCACAACTCAAGTAGGGGCAAAAGGGTCTTTCAATTATAATTCTCAAACGGACCACTTTGCATGAAATTGATGATGTGGCAACACGCCATTGGCTCAAACAGGTAATTCATACAAAATTCATATCTCAATATTGTAACTCCGATTAGGACAAGTAATATATGAATTTTGATCAGGAGAGCGAGAGGAGTCAAATAAAAATGATATTAAATATTGATTCCGTTCCTAATTGCAAAAGTACTATAAGTTAATGAAAAGTGCATTAAAGATAAGTTAAAAACCCTATTTGTGATTAAAGGTTGAATCTAGTATGCTTAATGGGTTAATTGAAGTGCTAATAACCTGTTAAAAGATAATGTTAGATTCAAACCTGATCTAAATGTGAAATTGCATGATTTAGGGTTTTTACCTCATGTGAGAATGATTAAATATTTAGAAACCCTAATTTAGGGTCAAAGAGGATAAGATCATATTTAATTTGAAAAAGGTGAAAATATGTTGTTAAATGATGGTTCTAAGTTATTTGCATATAAAATTTCCTAATTATGGGTAAATACCCTTAATAGGGTAATTAGGGTTTTCTAATGAATAAAAGGTGGATTTAATGATATATCGAGTTCATAAGTGATTAGACCCTAATGAACTTTGAATTAATGATAGATGTGCATAATGATCTTTTCATGGATTAAAAGGATAAAAATAATAGCTTTAATGAAAAAGAAGCTTAATGAAATTAATTAATTATTAATGTGCCTTTAATATGGAAATAGGGTTATATGTTGTTAAGATAACCTTAATATTGAAGAATAGATGAGATAATTAGGGTGTATGAGTAATGGCATAAAATTAGGGTTTAATATGGTAAAAGATGAAGGGAAACCCTAATTGCAAAACGAAACCCTAAAATGGACACGGAAGCCCTAGAAAGTGAATCCAAGATAATAAAGTAGATTCTTGATAAAGTGTGTAATAAATAGAGTACATATTCTTTTCAGGAATTATGTGATGGTTGAATTGCTTGCTTGGATTGCTTTCTTGGTTGGATTTGTTTAATGCTTGTGAAATCATCAAATCAGGTATGTGGTTACGCTTATGAATATCTCGAATTAGTTTTTCGAGGTTTACCGAAGTTTTCACCAATGTCATGAATTAATTGTTGGATGATTTTAATTCATGCAAACTATAATGTGGATATGACTATCACATAAGATATGTGCCTACTAGCTCAGATGATGGTCCCCTCTGTGGCTTAATAGTTGACCTAGTACATGGCTACCTATGGGGTAGGTCCTTCAGGTCATTGGATGACTTAGTACATGGCTACCAATGGGGTAGGTCCATCAAGTCACATTGAGTTAGATATTGGGCTATCTTCGGGTAGTGCCATGCGACTCTATTACCCTATGTATTGGCTACCTGCAAGGTAGGACCATGGGGGTAAGAATCTACCTAAAGAGAGGTAGCATACAAGTCCACTGTAGGGATAGCACAGAGTTAGGGGATAGGTAAGGATTGAGTAGTATGTCTTAAAATGTAATCTTGGTTGTTAAATTATTAATTGAATGATTACATTGTTAACATATTTGCATGATTATTGTTTCCCCCACATACCAGCTTCTTGCTGACCGACGTTTTGTTTGTCGGCGTTTTAGGTACAATGAAAAGTACAAACAGTAAAGTGGCATATGTGATATTAAATGAGAATTAAAGTGCAAAGGAGGATTAGATAGATTAGTATATGTGTGGATATAAGTTTTGAAATCCCAGTTTTAAAAGGTATGCAAAGTTTTTATTTTTTTTACCATATTTCAGTATAGTTGGTAGAATTCAATAATTGTTGATGATTATTTGTCGAACCTTTGATCCGAGTTATTGGATAACGAATCTGATCTCTTGGTCTCCCTTAAGTGGGGGTTACTGGGAAACGGGGTCGTAACATTTGGTATCAGAGCTTAGGTTCCTCACTTAACCATTAATAATTATTAAATTTTATAAACTCCATAGAACCCAAGGGAGTTATTAGAGGATTATCTGAAAGATGGAGGTGTCTAGAAAAGGATCACGATCGGGGGCTGGCAATATTTTCCTCCGCACCGCTAGTCAGAATACGAGGACTCCCGGATCTGTGTGACTGCCTGGCCAAAGTCTTAGGGTATGATTCGAAATAAGATACCTTTAGGACTTTCTCATCTTATTCATCCCTTCTCAACTCAAATTATGTTAAGGACCTTAAGGATTAGAGTTTTCTCTCTTCTACTCACCCTCTTGAGGTATGGGTAAGGTTAATAAGTTCTAAGGAATCCTCCATCAAATTAATGAAAAGCATGTAAATAAGATGTCATGGACATAATCTTAATAGAGTAAGTGTAAAGGAATAGATACATGCTTAGGTCATATGACACGAGTTGTCATTACCCTCAGAGGAGATCTGAGGATAGACCTCCTTGGTAGGAGGATGGGTAGGGAGAGTTAGTCTTGGAGGTAGAGACCTCCATTAAAAGTAGAGACCTAGCACATCCTCTGAGGATGATGTTAACCCTAACCCTAAGTGAAGGTTAGAGAGAAATATGACATGATGAGTTAAATGTCATGGTTGACCGAGTGTTTGGTTGGACATGCATTTGGGATGCCATAAGAGGTTAGATGACCTAGTACCTTTGGCGACCCAACCCTGAAGAGGGTCATGCATGTTAGAGTGAAGGATAGCTCCTTCATTGATGAGTTTAGAGAAGAACCCATGGAAACCCCATGAGATCATATGAGAATGGTATAGTATACACCCATAGTACGTTAGTAGTATGGGCAGTAGGTTGAAACCCTGGCTAGGAAAGTATGAGGGAATAGCCTACGAGATAAGCGTAAAGAGCTATGGATAACCATGAGCAAGCATAGGCTTCACCATGTAGGGGTATGCTTGTGAGCTTGATCCCTCTTGGAGAGAGAACCTCTCGTAGTAAGGTTGTTTGTAGGGTTGGCTCTAGAGAGAGCATGTAACCAAGCAAAAAGGATATAAACCTAGACCCCGAGATGTGAGGAACAGTGGGAGTTGAGGATGATACGACCTAAGTGGGTGATAGTGGTTGCCTCATTCTTGATCCATGGAGATGGATGATATCTTAGTGTCCTTTAAGAGGAACCAAACCCTTAAGAGAGAGTAATGCTTTTGGTACCTATGTGCCTATGGTATAGGTGTTTACCTGCTAAGTGGAGACAAAGAGTGCCTTAGACCCTGAGGAGGTTTAAGTAGCAAGTTGTGAGGCTTTATACCTAGTTGGTTGTTCTTGAGGAAGACTCAACTATGAGGTGTTGCTCATATAAAAGGATCATGGGAGTACATGACATACCTTGGACATGCTTTATTCGTGGTTAAGAGATTGAGCATGCAGTTGGATACACAAAGGAGAACCTAGGGTTCCTAGGCCTAAGAAGGGAAGTAGTGCATCTGGTGCTCATGATGAGATTTGAGTATAGTTTCGAGCATGATACTCCTCATCTGTGGAGGTAAAGGAAACCCCTTAAGTTAATGGTATGTTTGATGAATCCCTCACGGCTAAGTGGATGACATGGGAAGGTATGATCGTGATCCAGTGTTGAGGATGAGAACAAGTATGACCCAGCATGGTTTAGTAGGTGGTCAGATTGTTCCTTAGTAGCTTACTAGGGTTAAGCATGCTCAGGTGGATGTAAACCCGAGGCATTATGATGTTTGTGACCTGTGTTATCGAGGTGAAGTTTTCCTCCCATCATGGGAGAAGGGACCCTTTGGTGGGGTGGTTACCAGTTTTGTTGGTTCAAGTTAATATAAAGAGGTCTCATAGGATCTCGAGAAGCTAAGGGAAAAGTACATAGTATGAGAATGAACTTGTAGACCCATAAATAACCATCTCCAAGTGTATATGAATGTGTTACCATGGAGGTAGCTGATATGGGGCTTGACCAAGGTAGGCAAGTTGCCATGACCCCTATGAAAGGATGAAAGTCAGCCCATGAATGCAGAGAGAGGGATGGCGAAGGCTTGGGAAAGGTTCTAAGTTGAACATGTACTATAATAGAATCCTAAATCTATCCTAAGGTCTGGTAGGGATAAGACCGATGAAAGTAGGAGTTGCCTAATTCCCTAGCTGCACATGACCATAGGGTCGGGAGGTAACCGCTATCATTGTCTGAGGGCCATGGGTTAGGAGATTGATCACCTTCATGAACTCATGGGACCCAAAGGGCAGATGAGTAGGGCACTCTCTGGATGCGTAAGGGAAGAGGGATGACCCTAAAAGTGTCGGCACCCTATAGACATAGAGGATATGACCAAGGATTGTGTGGTGACCCAAGTAGGATTCAAGACCAGTTTTCCATGGAAGTAACTTTGATATCAGGATGATTGTGATGAAGTGACATATGAGGCACATTTCAACTTAGATTTAAAGGTGTACTGGCACAATGGGATGTACCATCTCTACTCTTAGAACAGGAAGAACTCTGTATTTGGACTGCAGCCAAATTCTTATTTCCTCTTGTTATGGGAGAGAGAGATAGGACAGTACGCATGCCATACACGAAGGATAAAGATGATGTGGGTTGGAACGTTGCCATGAGATATGGGGACAGAAATGATAACATACCCTTGTGGAGTGAATAATACATGGATGGTTTACAAATAGTAAGAGTATTAAAGTAATCATCTTGTGAGGATGTTTTAACATGAGCTATGTGGAATTTGCAAGTGGTACAAGGTTGAATTCAAAAACTAAGAGGATGAGCTCAGATTTTTCTCGACGAAGTTAGACTTAGAGATGAAATGAGATAATAAGTGTAATACATGAAGGTGTATGTCATCAACATTACCTAATACCTAAGGATGTCAAGTGGTAATGGATGCTCAGGTTGAGATATAGCTGCCTAGTTTGGCTAGAAGAGGTTGTTAAGCTAACCCTAAGTTTGGAAAGGAGATGTGTTTGGCTAACACTCAGATGTAATGAGATATGTTGAGCAAGGTAGTGGTTGTTTGGTTAACCTAGTCCTTGATATAATAAAAAGGATGGTGGTAGAACCTCAGATGCACTTCTTTGGAAAGGAAGGTGACGAAGCCCTGATGAGTTTGGCTTAGGGTTTCTGAGAAATTGATTTTGAGGAATCAAGACGTACTGGAAATCATGATTTTAAGATCACCAAACATTGTGATACTACAAATATAGTAAGTGATGATGGTACTTTAGATACCTAAGATAAAGTTGCATGTGGTATATGGCCATGCAAGCCGAGGGTGAAGGACGAACACCAATAACCCAGTGTATTGATATAAAGGATAAAGAGTCCCCGAAAGAGAAAGTGAGTTCATCACTATGGATGTTGTAAGTCTCCCCTGGATCAAGGAAGGTCGAGATGCAATATGGATTATGGTAGATCGCCTTACCTAGATGACATGAGAAAGAAAAAGTAATGTCAAGGGAAAGATTGGGTTGAACTACATATGAGAGAGATGGTTCAACTACACCATGAGGTTGAGTATAAAAGTTCTTAAGTTTTACCTAAAGGTTCCCTTCCAAAAGGTGGAAGTAGGTCCATGAAGAACTCGATGTTAGTACAGTTTATCACCCCTAACTAATGGTTAGTGTGATCCAGACTAAAAGGTCTGATGAGAACATATGTGCTCATTCAGGGTGATAGCTAGAGACAGTTCTTATCCTATGAAAGATGTGAAGATAACCACCATAGCCAATATCGGGATTTAAAGAAGCTTTGTAAGAGAGGTTGTGTCGGTCACCACTTCAGTAAGGTGATGTTGGTGAAAGAACCACGTGATGGTTAGAAAAGGGCCACAGTGTATGTAGATGAAGTCGCTTTGATCGTTCAATGGCTGAAAGGATCCTAGAGACGACAAGAGTCATGAGCAGATGTAAAGTAGACTGACATGTAGTTCACTGTGGGAGAATATGTGACATGAAACTCTGACCCCTCTAAGTTATAGCTAAGAGAGTTGAGTCCCCGATGCATGGGTTCTTTTGACATGGTTTGGTGGAGAAGGTTAAGTTTGACCTTACCCCTCAGGATAAAGTAATGTGTGATGAGTTCTATGTGTCCAATTTAGAGTACTATGTGAGGTACCCCAACCATGTGCTGAGCAATGAACCTAGTGAGCCCCAAGGGAGGCTGAAATGACCTGAGTCACCTCTGCAGTTTATAGACGCCAGGGTGAAGGAACTCATAGAAAATAATATGTGATGATAAAGGTTCTTTGGAAGTGCCATGGGTAGGGTAAAACCATATAGGGGCCAATGATGGACATGGAAAAGTCTTATCCTGAATTGTTTGTTTGCTTGATTGAATTTTGAGGACGAAATTCCTATAATAGGGGAAGGATGTTACAACCCCAAATTTTGGGTTCCTTTGGTGAGAAATGTGATTTCTCATATTAAAGATATTTGAACAAATAATGATATAAATTGGTTCAAATAAATGGATTTCGTTTACAATAGCCTTGATGGTTTTGTTGTGGGCTTTATTGGCTATTGGGCCCAAATAACAAGAAAATTCAATTAGTGAATTAATAATTGAATATTTAAGAAAAGAAAAATGTGGAAACCTCTAGAAGGCAAATCCAAAGAGGGATTTCATGCCTCTTAGGTTCCTTGGGTTCCAAGGAATCCAAAGATGCATAAAGAGTGCAATAAGAAAAGAAAAGATCAATTAAATATTTCTTTATTAAGAAAGAAATTGAAAATAATGGTAAAATGTGGAAAACAAGTGGAAAAAGTGGAATTGAGTTATTCTTGTTCGAATTTTGTACTTCAAGGATTCCTAATGTTAAAAGGAATTCCAATGAGGAAAATTAAAGAGAAATAAAGAGAAATCCTCAAAAGGAAATATTTTAATAAGAAATCAGCATGATAATGTGAAGTAATTCATTTAAATGCATCTAGAAGGATAATGAGTATCCAATAAAAAGGATTTCAAAATAATAGAGTTTCTTGGGATCCAAGGAGTCCCAATGAAGAAAGAGGAAAGAGAAAATACCTATAAAGCAAAATAAGAGGATAATGTGATGCTTAATGAATGAATTTCATGGTATTAAAAGGGTGATATTTTCTTCTAAAGGAAACTATAATTTCATGCTTATGGAGTAAAAGTCAAGCATAAGAGAGACTAAGAGAAAGGATTTTCGGAATCCTAATATCACAAGAAGAAGGAATATCAAAGAAATAGGAGAGAAAGAGAGAAGCTTGCTTCTTAATGAAGGAATTTGATTACTATTAGGAAAAGACCTTGCATCTTTGTGGATGCACGTCTTGGGGTGCAAAAACCCTCCCCTATATAAAGGGAAGACCTGGGGTCAAGTCCAGGGGGTTCCACGCAACTATATCTCTCCTTCTTCATTGTTCTTATGTGCAAAACCCTAGCCACGAAGTGGGTACTTTCCCTGGAGCAACGGAGAGATGAGGAGTAGTCTAGATGGGAGCCCGATGTGCCATGGTGCTGAAGAATAGCTTCTCCATCAAAATGGTGCCCTAGAACATGCACAGCAGCAGCCCCTAGGCTGCAGTGTCAGTCGTAAGAGAGGGACCTGTCGAGCGAGTGTTTGGTCGCGTCGGCCGCAACCAGTTGGCGCCCCAAGTGCGCAGAGGGGCGGCGGACCAAGGGAGAGGGTCGGGAACGAGTTTCGGGGTCCATGGAGGCGATGGCTGGTCACAAAAGGCAACAGCTCAGCGGCTAGGGCGGCAGCAAGCCGCTAGCCCGAGGAAGAAGAAAGGAAAAGAGGCGTTGGACCGTTCTACCCTCCGCGGGCTAAAGACGTGCACAACTCAAGTAGGGGCAAAAGGGTCTTTCAATTATAATTCTCAAACGGACCGCTTTGCATGAAATTGATGACGTGGCAACACGCCACTGGCTCAAACAGGTAATTCATACAAAATTCATATCTCAATATTCGTAACTCCGATTAGGACAAGTAATATATGAATTTTGATCAGGAGAACGAGAGGAGTCCAATAAAAATGATATTAAATATTGATTCCGTTCCTAATTGCAAAAGTACTATAAGTTAATGAAAAGTGCATTAAAGATAAGTTAAAAACCCTATTTGTGATTAAAGGTTGAATCTAGTATGCTTAATGGGTTAATTGAAGTGTTAATAAACTGTTAAAAGATAATGTTAGTTTCGAACCTGATCTAAATGTGAAATTGCCTGATTTAGGGTTTTTACCTCATGTGAGAATGATTAAATATTTAGAAACCCTAATTTAGGGTCAAAGAGGATAAGATCATATTTAATTTGAAAAAGGTGAAAATATGTTGTTAAATGATGGTTCTAAGTTATTTGCATATAAAAGTTCCTAATTATGGGTAAATACCCTTAATAGGGTAATTAGGGTTTTCTAATGAATAAAAGGTGGATTTAATGATATATCGAGTTCATAAGTGATTAGACCCTAATGAACTTTGAATTAATGATAGATATGCATAATGATCTTGTCATGGATTAAAAGGATAAAAATAATAGCTTTAATGAAAAAGAAGCTTAATGAAATTAATTAATGATTAATGTGCCTTTAATATGGAAATAGGGTTATATGTTGTTAAGATAACCTTAATATTGAAGAATAGATGAGATAATTAGGGTGTATGAGTAATGGCATAAAATTAGGGTTTAATATGGTAAAAGATGAAGGGAAACCCTAATTGCAAAACGAAACCCTAAAATGGACACAGAAGCCCTAGAAAGTGAATCTAAGATAATAAAGTAGATTATTGATAAAGTGTGTAATAAATAGAGTACATATTCTTTTTAGGAATTATGTGATGGTTGAATTTCTTACTTGGATTGCTTTCTTGGTTGGATTTGTTTAATGCTTGTGAAATCATCAAATCAGGTATGTGGTTACGCTTATGAATATCTCAAATTAGTTTTTTGAGGTTTACCGAAGTTTTCATCGATGTCATGAATTAATTATTGGATGATTTTAATTCATGCAAACTATAATGTGGATATGACTATCACATAAGATATGTGCCTACTAGCTCAGATCTTGGTCCCCTCTGTGGCTTAATAGTTGACCTAGTACATGGCTACCTATGGGGTAGGTCCATCAGGTCATTGGATGACTTAGTACATGGCTACCAATGGGGTAGGTCCATCAAGTCACATTGAGTTAGATATTGGCACTACTACAGAAATGGCTTATAAAGTCACTTTTCAAGGTGTCGATTGTATAAATAAACCGACACCTAAACTCTACAGTGTCGGTTGATAACATAAACCGACATCCAATCTATGAAGGGTGACCAGACACGGGTACCGCTTTTATTAAGTGTCAGTTACTTAATAAAAAACTGACACCTAAAATTAACTGCCAAATCCAAAATTTCCAGTGAAAAAAATTACCTCCAAAATTTGACATATGGCATCGGTTGATAAATAAAAAACCAACGACTAAAGGTTATTCACGAGACACATTTTGGTCGTCGGTTTTACTACAACTATCGACGCTTATGAGTTTTCCCGCGCTGTCCGCGTGGAATTTTCCACACCCTTTAAGCGTCGGTTTTAAGTAGAAACTGACGACTATGGTCATAAATCAAGAACGATTTTTTTAATCGGCATATGAATATAGACATCGGTTTTTTTGTAGTTAAAATCAACGACTATATTCAAGTATTGGTGTCGATTGTTGTTCAGAACTGACACTGTTAGTTTTAGTTGTCGGTTTTTTTGAATAACCGACACCTATGGTACAGTTAATAGCCCCGCAAATAGAACTTTTCCTCCCCATTGTCTCTGTTTCATTTCGACTCTGCACTAGGTCTGGAGATTTCCCCCGATTTCTCCCCGCCGCCGTTTGTCTCCTCACACGCCGCTCGCCGCTGTTGCCGTCGCCGCCGCTCGTCGCCGTCACCGCTCACCGTTGTCGCCGCAGTTCTCCTCATCGCCGTCGCCGCAGTTCTCCTCTGATCCTCGCCGTCGGTGCTGCCAGCTTCACCTCCAGCTGCTCTCCTCTGCTCCGGCGCTGCCAGCTTCACCTCGTTGCCCTCAAGGTACGCCGGCTTCTTCGTCTCCTCGTTCTGCTCCTCGTTTGTCCCAATTTTGAGTGCCGGTATGGGAACCATCTGCATGTGGGTCGTGTTGATAGCCCCGTAGGTGGGAAATCTGATGACAATGTTTTATTATCACAACCATATACATTCTTCTTTCCCATGCTTTATATAATAATAAAAATTGTCAAAGAACAGTGGGTAGTAATAGCTACAAAAGATCATAAAAAGCACAAAGAAAAGTGGGTAGTAAAGTTGAATACCTTGTTGTAGGCTACACAACAGATGAAACTATAGTAGCATTTTCTTGTATATGTGTTTGATATTCTTATATCACTAGAAAGAAAGACTGCCATTTTCATTACTAACAATCTGATAGTCCATGATAGAACAAAGCATATTGACTGCAACTTTGTGCATCATGCTATTTTGAATTAAGTGTATATGTACTTTATAATTGAATGTTTAAGTAAGTTATAGATATCTTCACCAAACCTCTTTCGGAAACTTGTTTCATTGTTGAGTATATTGAGAATCCTAATCACCCTTCTTGCTTAATGATGAACTGTAATGCACACATGTGACATGCTTGGAATGTAAATGATGAACTTTTCCCTAAATTGCCAATCATGCTTTTAAAGACATCAATAATCACCCTAACTTGAAGAACTAGGATTTTAGGTATAAGAATGACAACACATTATTTGTTGGCCTAGAAACCTGTCCAAGATTTACTCATTAGGAGTAAATCTTGGATAGTCCCCGGTTTGGGACTGTTCTTGAACACCTAATCTCGCTTAGGATGTGAGTGTATAATGTGTATTGGGTTTTCAAGAAAATTTTGGCAGCATTTCCCCATTTGTTCTCTAAGTACATATGTACTTGGAGAATAGCAGGGAAATGCTGCCGAAACTTTCTTGAAAACCCAATACACATTATACACTTACTGGTGAGATTAGGTGTTCAAGAATGGGATAGGTGGTACACATTTATTATATATAATAATGACATCACATGTATTTGTTAACCCTAGACCCTAATCTTGTTGTAATATATACTTGTTTTCTCTTTGATCATAGAATGGATAGATCATGGATGTCCATTCGCAATCGCTGAACCCCAGAGTTTATTTCTGGTCTTGACCAGTTTATTAGATTTGCCGAGGAACATAGGAAACAACCTGGAGATAGGTTCTACTGTCCATGTAGGCATTGCGGTAACAACTTGAAAGTCAACACTGGTGACGAAATCAAAAGTCATGTCATGTGCAACGGGATTATACAAGGCTATACAGAATGGCACTGGCATGGAGAGATTTCAAACCTGAAACCAGTGGATGTCGATAGCAGTGCTTGTGTGGAAGAAGAAATTGCCTACGATGACATATATGTGAATGAACCAGTTCCAGTAGACATCGTTGATGCGATGCTGGATAGTTTTGGGGTAGAGCACACCCATCCACCTCCCATTTTTAGAAACATTGTGCATGATGCTGAGATACTGTTATACACAGGTTGTACTAAGTTTACAAAGTTTAGCGCTGTGTTGAGATTGTATAAGCTGAAAGCTAACAATAGATGGAGCGACAAAAGCTTCACGTCATTGTTGTCTTTGTTGAAAGAAATGCTTCCTGAAGGAAACGAGTTGCCAATCTCAACATACCAGGTAAAGAAATTGTTGTGCCCAATGGGAATGGATGCCAAGAAGATACACGCATGCCTGAATGATTGTGTATTATTTCAAAAGGACTATGTGGATTTTCAAGATTGTCCAAAATGTGGTGCGTCACGGTATAAATTGACGACTTCGGGGGAGTCCAAAATTGGTTCTCCTCCCAAGGTGATGTGGTATCTACCTATAATATCACGGTTTCAACGCTTGTTTTCCAATCCGATAGATGTGAAGAATTTGAGGTGGCATGCAGATGTTAAGAAAAACAATGATGGGATCCTACGACATGCGTCTGATTCCCCACAGTGGAAGAAGATTGATCTATTGTACCCTGAATTTGGTGAAGAAGTCAGGAATCTAAGACTTGGGCTTTGTACAGACGGGGTGAATCCGTATGGGACATTGAGCAGCCAACATAGCACTTGGCCAGTCATGCTTGTTATATACAATCTTCCTCCCTGGCTGTGTATGAAAAATAAGTATGTAATGTTGTCGTTGTTGATATCGGGCCCTAAACAACCTGGAAATGACATCGATGTTTATCTTGAACCTCTGATTGATGACTTAAAGAAACTCTGGGGTGAAGGTGTGATGACCTATGATGCTTCACGAAGAGAGACATTTCGTTTGCATGCTATGTTGTTTTGCACTATTAATGACTTTCCAGCATATGGGAATTTTTCTGGATATAGTGTCAAAGGAGCTAAAGTGTATCCTATATGTGAAGAGAACACTGATTCAACAAGACTAAAACATGGCGGTAAGACTGTATATCTCGGTCATCGAAGGTTTCTTCCAAAATTCCATCTGTATCGTAGGAAGCGCAAAGCATTCGATGGATTGAATGAGGAACGGAGTGCACCTAAACCTATATCAGGGGAGGTTGTTTATGAAAGAGTAAAAGACTTTGTCAATGAATTTGGTAAGAGATCACAATGTACTATGGCCACACGGAGTGACAAATCTTTATTCAAGAAGAAGTCAATATTTTGGGATCTTCCTAATTGGAGTTCTTTGACAGTCAGGCATTGTATCGATGTCATGCACGTTGAGAAAAATGTATGTGATAGTGTCATTGGTACTTTGTTGAATATACCAGGTAAGACTAAAGATGGGATAAAATCCAGACTGGACCTACGTGAAATGGGAATAAGGTCAGAATTAACAGAATTTCGTGAAATGGGAAATCGGAGAACATACTTACCTCCCACTTGTTACACATTGTCTAGAAAGGAGAAGAAAGCTTTTTGTGAATGTTTGGTAAATGTTAAGGTGCCACAGGGTTACTCATCCAACATCCGTAGATTGGTATCAATGAAAGATCTGAAGTTGATAGGTCTTAAATCTCATGATTGTCACACTCTAATGCAACAAATATTGCCTGTGGAAATTAGATCTATATTTCTGAAGCATGTAAGGTTTGCAATCACCAGACTTTGTTTCTTTTTCAACAGTCTGTGTATCAAAGTTATTGACCCTGATACTCTCGATAAATTGCAAAGAGAAGTGGTTGTTACCCTATGTCAGCTTGAGATGTATTTTCCTCCGTCGTTCTTTGATATCATGGTACATCTTGTTGTCCACTTGACTAGGGAAGTGAAAATGTTGGGACCAATTTTCTTGCATTGGATGTATCCCTTTGAACGATACATGAGCATTTTTAAAAGTGATGTTCGAAACCGTTATCGGCCTGAAGGGAGTATTATCGAGGGTTATGTGGCGAGAGAGGTTATGGATTTTTGCAATGACTTTCTCAGTGGTAATGACACTCCTGATAATGACAAGAATATTGACGAGCAATTTGGCAAAGGAATTTTGGGATCACGTGTGAAAGTAATCAGCCGTGAGCAGTTGGAACAAGGTCACTTGTATATTTTACACAACATGGACGAAGTGAACGTTTATATCGAGGAACATACCAATTTCATCAAGAGACAATATCCTCGAGCCAATACAATGTGGCTTGCTAGAGAGCATAACAAGACATTTATCAAGTGGTTTGAATATATAGTCTTACATCAACTATCTCAAACACCATATGATATTACTGAAACTATCAAATGCATCGCCGTTAAACCAAAATTGATTGTTATGTCTTATGAAGGGTATGACATTAATGGATTCACATATTACACAAAGCACCAAGATGATAAGAGTGTCGTCCAAAACAGTGGGGTCACCCTTCAAGCATCGACTATGTTTTTTGCAAGTGTAAAGGATAAGAGTCCACGTGAAGCTAAAATGTCATATTACGGTGTCATTGAAGACATATGGGAGTTTGACTACATAGATTTCAGAATTCCGCTCTTCAAATGTAATTGGGTTGATAACACCAAAGGAATTATAGTGGATGAATTGGGTTTCACTTTAGTGAACTTTGAAAAGATTGGCGAGAAGGATGAACCATTCATATTGGCATCACATGCGAAACAAGTATTTTATATCGATGATCCTACAAATGATAAATGGTCGGTTGTTCTTCATGGT
Organism: Alisma plantago-aquatica; assembly: GCA_963693085.1. Classification (NCBI taxonomy): domain Eukaryota; kingdom Viridiplantae; phylum Streptophyta; class Magnoliopsida; order Alismatales; family Alismataceae; genus Alisma; species Alisma plantago-aquatica. The sequence continues at coordinate 630,878,085 of OY856411.1, forward strand.
AAAAGACAGTTCATTGAAGATCCTATAGATGAAGAACAGTACTATGATAAGTATGATGATTCCAGTCCATTCTCAGTTGGGTTGCCAATACCAGCAAATATTGAAGCTAATGATGACTTGTATGTGCGCGGAGATCACAATGAAGGATTGTTAATTGATAAAAAAATTGCAATATTAGAGGCATGTTTATATTTTTTTATATGTTTTATTTTTCTGAATGTGAACTTTACAGTGTGAATGTGAACTTTACAATGTGAATTTTACAATGTGAATTACTTTATAATGTGAACTTTACAATGTGAATTACTTTACGATGTGAATGTGAACTTTACAATGTGAGCTTTACAATGTGAACTTTACAATGTGAATGTGAACTTTACAATGTGAATTACTTTATAATGTGAACTTTACAATGTGAATCACTTTACAATGTGAATGTGAACTTTACAATGTGAGCTTTACAATTTGAATTACTTTACAATGTGAACTTTACAATGTGAATGTGAATTTTCAGATGGCTGAGCATTCTCCTGATGACCGTGCTGATGATTACCGTGAGGGTGAGGACATCAATGTGCCGCCTCACAATGTAAGTTTTAAAAATATATCATATATTTATATCTATATGTCCATTTATAGTTATATCTTGTAAATGTGTTTATTTTGTCAAATTTTAGGTTGATGATGCACATGTACCATCTGAAGCACTTGAGGCACTTGATCAGCAACACCAAAAAGTTGACAAGAGAAGGGGCATCACTATGATGAAGAAGTTAATAGCGCAAAAGGGAAATGGACCCAAACTTGTTGTGGATTTTGATAATGCAGGAAATGCATCTGGTGTGAATCGCAATTCATTTATTTCATATCTTGGGTATGTTACTCGTAGCCATTGCGGTTGTAAGATTGATTCTTGGCATAAGGTTTCTAAGGAGAAGAAAGACATAATATGGAAGGATTTATGCGTGAGTTATTATTAATTTGCAATTCTATTTTGTAGATTACTAATTTTTTGGATACTAGTGAATAGGAATTCTATTTTGCAGAGTATATTTGAATTGGATGAAAAGTTGCATCGTAAATGCGTGATGCAATGATGTGGGAGAGTCCTAAGGAACTATAGGACAAATCTCACCCGAGAATACATAAAAGAAGCTGACAAGAGGAAGAAGACAACCACTGAACAGTGGAACTTCCTGGATAAAGAAGAATGGGACACGTTTGTTGCTTCAAGACAAACTGATGAATTCAAGGTATTAGGCGTCAGTCCCAATCTCATTAATATATGTTGTATTCACTTATTCAAGATTAGCATTTACTATTACTAACCAAATCATTAATGTGCATACTAACTAGGCCCTCAGTGAGGCACAAAGATCAAGGCGTGCACTGAATGTGCATGACCACACAATGGGTCCAAAGGGGTATGCAGGCATTCGCCAAAGACTACAGTCTGAGGATACTGCTCAGTCTGCTGCTACTCAGGAGTCCTCCACTATAGGTAGCACACTTCTGCCTCGCCATGATGTCGGGATAGCTGGGAGGCAAAATAAGAAGGGAGAAATAAGGAAGCCCGCAACTGCTGAGGCAGCTGCAAAAATGGTATAATACAACTCTTACAGCAATCGTTCGAATATTGATTATTTGTGGTGTTTACTTAATTACAAATTTTGTTTTGGCGATTAGCGGGAGCTGCACGAGCTGAGGAAACAAGGCAAGTTCATCCCTGAGGGCACAAGGGATGAATTGACAGTTGCTCTGGGTAACCCAGAGCATCCTGGACGTGTTAGGGCTGCAGGCGCTGGTGTGGGCATCAAAGATTTTTTTGGGCCATCCCAGCGCAAACATGTCCCAAAAGCGGGACTTTCACAAGAGGAGGTAACATACTCTTTCTTTATAATGTTATTGTAAAAGAGAATTCAATAATTAGAAGCTAACGTTTCTTTTATCCATGTATAGGTAGATAAGCTAGTTGATAGGAAACTAGAAGAAGCAATGAAAAAGTGGCAGGCATCTCAGACTGCCACTTACCAGACAGTACCTATGGCGTCTCGCACTACTCTTACTGCAGAGGTTGGGAGTAATCCTGTAGACCCACCACCTAGCACATCCGTTGTAAGTATTTTTATGACATAGTAACTAGTTTTCTAATTTAAGATGATATGTTTTCAAGATGATATGTATATATGTATATAACATTCTTTACACAAAAATTTGTAGGGGTTGAAGCCATGCCATCTAAAAGTTAATGAATATGTCGATAAAGAGGCGTCGGCTTACCCATCCCTACCAGGGGAAATGTTTCATGGGTCTCCATTACCAGCTGGTTGGATTCGTGTGAGCTTGGTACATATATTCCCCAAGTGGATGGATCTTCCATTGCCATATGCCCACCCAGATTGTGAAACGCTTGGTGAGGCAGAAGGCGGAGTGATATTGTGGCTAAAAGTGGATGTCCTCTTTACTGAAATTGTATGGTAAATTTACATTACGTTAAATTGTTAGTGTGTGTATATGATGTCAGTTGATCTGAAATTATTATATATATATATATACATGTTAAAAAGAAGACACCCACAACATCTAGGCCTCCACTTCCACCTCCTACATTACCCAGTTGGGTTCCATAGGACCTAACTGTCCCGTTAGGTACTAACTATAGGGGTATGGCAATATGGTTAGGCGAACATGATATAAATTGCCCTATAACTATTTCTATAGATGCAGATGTTGCAGGTCAATCATACGAAAGTAAACTATTTATACAAGATATTTTGGAGTTGTTTCGATATGATTGGCTGAATACATCTGTGATAGAGCTATGGATAAGGTGAGATCTTCTTTATACATCCATATACCTTGTGTAGGATCTGGTGATCTGGTTTCTTATTTATTAATGCATACGTAATACATGTTTTGCAGCTACTTAGACAAGATATGTGCAGATTTTGCATTCGAACATGTAGGATTTTTTATTCCATCTTTGATTAGTCTAGTAGCTAAAGACCCTCCGTCAGTTCAACAATACTGTTATGAGACTTTTTCAATTTTTGCTCAAAAAAAGAAGACGATGATAAAGGCTCCATTCAATGTAGAGTAAGTTTACTTTGCTTATTAAGAAAATTACATTTTTATTGTGGATTTTGAGTTATTAATTTTTAACTTTTTTACCTCTAGTGGTATGCATTGGGAGTTACTGGTTATTGTCCCCGAGACGTTCACTATCTATTATCTAGATCCTAAGGGGAGTAAATTGAATACAAAATATGGACACATAATGAAAATGGCATTATTCCAGTGAGAAATATTTTATTTTCATATCCGTTAACATATGTTATTACATTACTATTTAATTATGCAATGTACTGTGTTACATTAACATGTAGGGGTTTTGATGAGTTCAAAAAGGCTGGAGGAAAGGTCCCCACGAAAAAGAACCAGCCAATAATTTGGAAGAATGTGAATGTAAGTTCCCGACTGCAATATATGTATATATTATTTATGTGAACAGTGCTTAATTAGTTGTATTTTTTAATATTTTGTATGTTTGAATTTATAGTGTGCTACACAAGACAACGGATGGGTATGTGGATACTATGTGATGCGATTTATGCACATGATTATCAAATATGCCGCAATGGACATCGATTGTATTGCTGAGGTATTATATAGTCTCATTAGATAATATGAAATATATCAATCTTATTTATAGCTCATTAATTATATATATACATCATTCTCTTTACAGGTGTTTAAAACTGACCACACTACAGGAACGGCCTTACCAGATGTACATGCTCCCTATACGACGGGAGAATTAAATGAAGTAAGAGAAGAATGGGCAACAGCCATACAAGTAGTGGGGGATTTAAGATATAATTAGGATGTTGATAGCGAATAATGACTAAAGAATGATATTTTGTAAATGAATTTCTAAATTATAATATGTGTGAATGTTTCTACATGTCTGGATGTTTCTACATGTGTCTGAGTGAAAATGAATGAAACTGTTGGTTGCTATATGAATGTTTCTATATGTGTGAATGTAAAAATGAATGGAACTACAGATTGCTAGCTACATGAATGTTTCTAAATGTGTGAAAATCAAATGGAACTGCAGGTTGTATTGCTAAATGTGTGAATATTTTTGTTGTTAATTTTGCACGTTTGTGTCCTGTTGTTGGCTGATATCAATGGATGTCGTAAAACCTGCAGTTCATAACTGAACTGCAGGTTTCTCATCCTGCGACCAGCCATACAGCAGGTCTACAGACTGACAGAAGAAAAAAAACAAAAAATAGGCATCGGTTATTTGTATAAAACCGACACACATAGTTACAGTGTCGGTTTTATATAAATAGACGGCGTCTATTTCCTATGGTGCGAAGGCATATGGCGTTGGTTTCTTATCTAATAACCGACGCTGATAGTGCCCAAGATGGCGCCCTTCTGTGGCGCGAAGGCATATAGCGTCGGTTTCTTATCTAATAACCGACGCTGATAGTGCCCAAGATGGCGCCCTTTCTGTGGCGCGAAGGTATATGGTGTCGGTTTCTTATCTAATAACCGACACCTATAGTGCCCTGCTGGCGCATTTTCGATGGCGCGCGAAGGGTTATGGTGTCGGTTTTTGAACCGACGCGTAACAGATGGGCTTTTAGCGTCGCCCACATAGGTGTCGCTTAGAAACTGACACTAAAGGCCTTAAATAACTGACACTAAAGGTCGGTTATGTACTAGTGTGGGCTACCTTCGGGTAGTTCCATGCGACTCTATTACCCTATGTATTGGCTACCTGTAAGGTAGGACCATGGGGGTAAGAATCTACCTAAAGAGAGGTAGCATACAAGTCCACTGCAGGGATAGCACAGAGTTAGGGGATAGGTAAGGATTGAGTAGTATGGCTTAAAATGTAATCTTGGTTGTTAAATGATTAATTGAATGATTACATTGTTAACATATTTGTATGATTATTGTTTCCCCCACATACCAGCTTCTTGCTGACCAACGTTTTGTTTGTCGGCGTTTTAGGTACAATGAAAAGTACAAATAGTAAAGTGGCGTATGGGATATTAAATGAGAATTAAAGTGCAAAGGAGGATTAGATAGATTAGTATTTGTGTGGATAGAAGTTTTGAAATCCCAGTTTTAAAAGGTATGTAAAGTTTTTATTTTTTTACCATATTTCAGTATAGTTGGTAGAATTTAATAATTGTTGATGATTATTTGTCGAACCTTTGATCTGAGTTATTGGATAACGGTTCTGATCTCTTGGTCTCCCTTAAGTGGGGGTTACTGGGAGACGGGGTCGTAACACCCTTGGTCACTCATGTTCTAGAGAGTGAGACAGAGTACTTTTTGTATATAAATAATTATGCTTCTATTCTTAGTCGAGTCTTGTATATTAGTATAGTTTAACTTTGGATTGTTATTTATTTTTAATGATAGTTTAAGAATTGAAGTGAGTTTTTTCTCGGTTTTACACAATACACAGTCATGTGATACAAAGAAAACTTTGTGAGTGGTCGTAAAGCTCTAATACAAATGTTGGATTAAATCAATTGTTCTCTCTATAATCTCATGACTAATTAGGGCTTTGAGGTAGGGTGTTATTAAAATATATATAATTTAATTTGTTGCATGTGTTATTAATTAGTCCATCACTATCATTTTAAATGAGCCAGTTCACTTTGTCTAGGTCTATAGTCAATGGCTAAGTTTAAATCTTGATGTTAAACCAATAAAAAATAGATTCTTTATATGAAACTAACCTGTTATTTAGAATTGATCGAGCTTATTCCGAAATGTGCAATATCCTTATGCTATCAAACCTAGTGTTAACCACCTAAAGTGATGCAAAGCTTTGTAAATGGTATACTTTGTATGTGTGCATGCATTACATATCCTCTATAATGAAATAATGTTTTTGAAAAATTACAAAGATATGAGTGAGAAATACTAGTAGATTACATGACTTAATTAACCAATATCATTTGTGTTTCTTCTTATGTCATTTTGTGTTGCTAATCAATAACCAACATGACATGATATTACATATTCCAAAAGGGTCTCAATGTTTAATTTCTTTCTTTGAGAAATTAGGTTTCCTTCATGAAATTCTAAATGCATAGCTTGATGGACTTGATTGAATTTTGTAGTTTTCTACTTAACTCGGTTATAAACAGAACCATGTGTTACTTTGGTGAAGATTTGGTCTCATATTCTTAGGTTGAGAGACCTACTCGGAGACAGAGTATGTGTTTTTCCTTGGTGAACATCAGGGGTGCACATTCATGAACATTGAAATCCTACTGGTGGTGGCGAGTGCAAGTCCTATGGTGGCGATCAATACGGAACAATGGTTTTTGGAATGGCTATAATGATAGCAGGTAGAATTTGTACTTGGAGCTAGACATGTCTAACGAACAATGTGTTGGGGACTAGGCCAAATCCATAAATGAGACAACAAGGTGTGCCTTACCCATGTGAGGTCAAGAGACCGAGTGACCCAGTATGCTGGTAGAGAACAAGGAGTTCTGGTATACGAGCAAAGTGATTGATAGGGATAGGATCTGGGTTACCTCAAATCTTTTATTCCGGACTGTCGAATCTCTCAAATTAATTCATGCAAATTTGCAATCATATTATTCTGGGCAGCTCCAAGGATAGGTTTTCATCTTGGGACAGCATGAAGAGATTTGCTAAATTGTGCATCCGGTTGGATGGTTCAAGGTTTCGGTTGAAGTTTTTCTATCTTCGCTTTTCCACCCGACACTAGGCGGGCCGACACTACAAGACTAAAGTCTTAATTTGTGTAACAACATTGCGTTTGTGCATGATCATAGTACCACGGACCACGCTGACATGAAGCTGACGCATGCAATGTGCTGAACAGCTAGATATAATGAATGCGTGTGCCCCAAAAAAACAAATAAAAGGATGAACTCTCAAGTAATAAATCAATGCGTGTGCTACTTCTTCTTTGGTAATCAATTTTGGCCGACCCAAGAAGGAAACTTGCACGTAGTTTTCATTAGAAGTGGTGGGTGTGCAATCTTCGGGCTGTACGGCAAAGAGATGCATGTGTATCGTTAAAGAATAAAGTCATTATTGGGACGATATTTTGTCCTGTAAATGGAAAACTGAAAGAATGCGGCAGACACTGAAGTACCAATTAATATACATTCAAGACGATAACGTATAATAAAGTTTATATGATAATTTTAAGTATTAGGTCACTATCCAGATCATAGCAAATTCAACATGCTGTGGATATGCTTGGGAAGTACATTCCCAGCTGTCGTCTGTCTAAAACTAGAAAAAAAAAATGTCAAAATTCATATACAGTTGTTTCCCTATCCACACCGTTATGATAACATCTCTCCTATACATGTCTCGTTTTCTTAATATGCGTAATCTGTAAGTACATCAGTACATGGTTTCTCTGAAATTCTCACCATTCAAAACCTTCTATGACTACCCATTCCGAATTTATCAAATGGATTTGATATCTTAATTAATCATGTATACTTGTATCGTAGGGCATCTTAGCTATTCCTTTTAATCGTATCTTTTGGTAGCGATGACAAGACCTCTGCGGACGACTCTGTTTTATCATCTTGCTGCACAATAAGCCGAGTAATATCTGTCCATGTCAATACCGTGTACACCAAAGCAGGCACGTATATGCATGTTGCTATATCACTTTAACTACATTATGCCCAAACCCTAACCGACATTAGATATATCGAATAGATGCAAGTCCTATACACGTGCCAATACACTCAAACATTCTTTTTACGAATTAATTTATAAAGATATAATATATTGTTATCTTGCATCATATACGTTAGATTTCAACAACCATGTCTTCAAATACTATCCAAGTTGCTCTGACGTTATTAGGATCAGCAATAATGCATATGTGCCTCAACACAAGCCTATTATTTTAAAAAAAAAAATCAACTGTCTTACAACACCATCGGTAGGTTGTGGCCTTCTCACCAATTGTAATTATCTCTTAATGGTGAGAATTCTTGGCCTCACAAATCCTAAAGGGTGACAATTGCGATCCTCATCCTATAAAGATATGGTCATTTTGCCACATCAAGCCATAGGACACAGACACACATACATGAGTATTGATCCGAACCCGATCCTATAGGCCAATCCACTTTGAAAAATCCATCCCTAGTATCAAGGTGTATAAAATTCCTTCCTCGCGTACCACAAGAAGCAAATTCAGGCAAGGAGGGTAGAATGCGTGCCATAATATACTCTCTCTCTTTTCTTACTTCTTGCCAAAGAAATGTATGACAAAATGAGTACTTGAAATACCCAATGCCTTTTTCTTCATTGTCTCCATCGTCATTTCAATTGCTCGCTTTCATAGCTAAGTCTTTTTCATAACTCTTTCCTGTTTTTGAAAACCTCATTTTGGTTGGATGTTTTACAAAAGGAAATACCAAAAGTTTTTGGTCACTCTTGAATACCCAATGTACGTCTAGTCCATAAATTACCCTAGTCAAAATTTTGGTTCATATTCCATTTTTTGGAATAATTTTTTATGGATGTACTTCCAAATGATATAATAGTGGTAGCTTTCTCGTTTAGTTCCATTTCTTTTGCCAGTCAAAAATCAAAAGGATGTTTTCAGAAGGGTGTCTCACTCCCATCGCAATAACCTACACCCAGGCATGATATATTGATAAGCTGCAAGTCCATGGCTGCATTTCACAGTATTTTTCTTTACACAAATATGTACCGTCATTAATGGGAAAAATATCAAGAACAAGCATTAGCTAAATAATGGATCTTGCACTTCGCAATAACCTACACCCAGGCATGATATATTGATAAGCTGCAAGTCCATGGCTGCATTTCACAGTATTTTTCTTTACACAAATATGTACCGTCATTAATGGGAAAAATATCAAGAACAAACATTAGCTAAATAATGGATCTTGCACTGTGGGGCATATCAAAGGTTCGAGAGACATGGCAAGGCGGAAGGAATCTACGATCACTGACCATTCAAGGGTATATATTATATTCACGGGATATATATTATTTTTTTCCTGTAACGACGAGTTGTCGGAGATGCCGTGTATCACAACCTTCCAGGCTTCTCTCTTTTCCTTGGGAGGTCTTTCCCAGAAGGTTACTAATTGTTTTTTACAGTTTCGCGGCCCACAGGATTGGTCGCCCCGGTTTGGTCATTACAATTGGTGGATATGCTTTATTTACGGCTGCTTGAAGTTGGGGAGTACGTCCTCCATTCGAAATGCAAGGCAGCCCTCCTTGATTAGGATGATTGTAATACAAACATAGGACCTTAAGGCTTATGTAGAAGATACGGAATGAGAACTGTGTATGCCAGATTCGGGAGACACTGAAGCAGCAAGTTACTTTGCACACAAACAAAAACAAGTCATAAAGAAAGGTTCATTAAGGGGTAGGAACAATGGCACAACGGCTAGCTCATCGATAACCACATTTCAAGAGATAACGTGCACAATTTTTACAGAGCTAATCTTAATGACTCGATAGTGAAGCTTGACTCGGAGCATGCTGCACTGTCTGCTAATATTAAATACTCTTTGATGAAATGCATAGAGCATCTCTCTTTTCCCGTTTGACATTTCAACGCACGGCTTTCATCAATATACAATATTGGACAAAAAAGTGTGAGGTTGCTCGCCATATATTACATGAAATAAGCAGCAGTAGCTAACTGTATGCGCCAGAATGGATTTACTTACATCAACATGCTCAGCAGATGTGCAAGGAGAAGCACAAGCCTCCCCATTTTGACACAGAAGTATCAGGACAGAACACAAATTTACATAGGATGAGGTTAAAATCATGTTTGGACTGGCTACTCACCTCCCATCACCAAGGTACCAAAACTAGCTTGCCAAGAAGAATCTGTAAGATCCTCCTATCTCATCAAACTCGTGCTCAATTCATTACTCATTGAAATGGATAGCACCGAGTTTCCAGACAAGGTAGGTGGTCGCAAACATGATCGTGCTGATTGTCACAAACGAGAGAACTATAAAGAACAGGTCCGATCCTCCCGGGAAATCAAAGGTCCACCCAGGTTTCGGCATCCCCCTCTTGCTATCATCCAGCAAATTCGATGGGGCTTCAGGGAGGCGTGACCTCTTCTTCCCTTTATCGCTCTCCCTCAGGGCGTCAAGGACCTTGCTCCCTGGATTCGACTTTGACGGCTTTGTTTCTGTGTATCTGGAGAGGACCCGTGCAGCCCTCAGCTTCTCTCTTGCTGTCAAAGGGAGTCTTTTGGGTGCTGAGTTCACTGCTGGTTGAGTTTGAGGGTCTGTGCTTGTCTCATTATCAGTTGTAATATCAGTTTGTGTTCTTGGAGAAGGAAGTTCGCCATCAGAAACAATAGTAGATTTACTACTGGAATCTGCAATGCCTGTGTTGTCACTGTTTGTTGCTAGGCGGACTGGAGCCCACCTGACAGTCGTTACATTCTGCCTCAGCCTTGGTTTTAGAGCTACTGTAACAGGTACTGACGTCAATTTTCCTGAAAACGTCATCATTCTTCTGCTATTATGTTTGTTAACAAGGACGAATCACAATTAAACCTGCAATTTAACAAGTATAGGAGTCGGTCAGTTGAAAAGATGACTATAAAATAGAGTTATGATAAGGGAACATGTTAGATTACAAGAGAACTTTAGAAAGTCTACATTGAGCTCCTTGACAACTCAAAGCGATAATAGAACCATCAATTGGTTGTAGAACAGATTTTTAGTCAAAGAGAAATCAACACTCTTTCTGTAGCTACATATCGACAAACATGAAGGATACATTTCATGTAAACATTTTTTTTGGTGCAATACATTTCATGTAAACATTCTCCTAACCAGGGGCGGATCTTGGGGGGGAGGGGGGCTACCGGGGCTCTAGCTCACCCCACCCCCCCCCAAAAAAAAAATCTAAAATTGTACTTATAGAGTACAAATGATATCTTTTATATATATATATATATATATATAATGTGTCAAAGTTCAAATCAGTTAAAACTGATAGCTGGATTGGTATGTTGTGCTCTCTTTGTACTAATGGTCACGGGTTCGAATCCCCACTATGACCAAATTTTTGGATTCAGTACCTAATATCATTTAATCAGGATTCGATTTCAAAGGTTAAACAATAAGAAAAGTAGTTGGATTGGTACTTGTTACTCTACCTCTTCCAGTTGGCCCGGGTTTGAGCCTTTGTTGTGACAGTTGCTTTTTTGTCTCAACCCCCTTGTATTAGATTTCTATATCCGCCACTGCCTCTAACAGAGTACATTTCAAACATGCAAATGATGAATGGTATAATCAACTATTGGTCGGTTTGAAACCACTATAAGGAATAACGGCCAGAGCACTTCCCCAAATCAGAGAGACATTATACATCTGGAAACTGATGAAGAATGATTTTTATTAACAAAATGAGATCTTCTAATGAATATGAACAGGATGTATAATTAGAACGGGGAACATGAGCAGACATGTTATAGGCATGCTAGAGAGAAGATATGGAGTATGAGGAATGAGAGATATATCTCCGATGCTGCCAAATTTACACAAAACCCTAACCCACTCGAGCTATATTCAACTTTGTTTGGACAAAACCTATTTACAATAGTGATGCAAACCACTTTGTAGAAAACTCTTATTCTTCGAATCAATTTGCATAATACCCCTGGGCATGAGTGTATATAGATAGCGTGCAGAAAGCTCCAGTTGGCTTTTTTTTGCTCATGACACAACTGAAATAAGAAATAAAAAGTAATAATTGAGAACTTTCAAACAAGTCCTCAACTATTACACATAATTCCATCCATGAAAATAATTACAAATAAAACCTTAGATAGAAATCAATAAAAAAGAACTAATTAAAAGATGATCACATATAAAAACGAATATGACCCACTCTGATCTGAGGTGCCCAAACCCTAGCAAGGATCTAGATTAGCAGCTTGTCCTACATCAACTCTCCTACATCGACTCTCCCTGGGTTGACAAAACAAGCCTCTAGCGAGTGGGGATGTAACAAAGGTACTCCATGGCAATCCGACGTAGGTGGCATGTTTGACGATGTAGCAACGAAGGTTGTCTACCGATTGAGGATGCTTGTGAAAAGACGCACCAACCAAAGGAAAAATGTAGATATTAGTGCAGTCGCATGCAGAGTGTGTTGGTCATACTACCATGATCATCCAAATATGATATGTGCACGACATCACTTGTCGGTGTAGACACCATGGTAGGAGAAGGTCAAGGCTGAGTCACATGTTGGCAGACCCGAGATGCCAGTCATAGTCACAAATTCAATATTCGGGATACGTTCAGTCGAGCTGAAAAAATCAGTATTCAGGTAATGC